>RJWH01004600.1:0-101769 GCA_004363575.1 Solenodon paradoxus | reverse complement strand
GGACGGAGGGAGGGAGGGAAGGAAGGAAGGGAGGGAGGGAGGAACAAAGGAAGATAGGTTGATTTATTGAGTTGTGTATTTTGGTTTTTCAGCCTGGCCCAGGGTTCAAACCCTGTGTGGTCTCTGATGTGGGGACAGCATAGCTTAAAATCTGTAGGGCAGTATGCAAATGGGTGAGTAGAAAACTAACTGGCAAACCCTGAGACTTACAAGAGCAAGGACCCCACCTTAGCAACTTGAGTCTAGGACACACCCCTAGATACTCCACCGTTTTCACTCCAGGGAACTTGGACATACCCAGGAAGGAAGAAGCCCCCACCCCTCATCTATATTCAAGATTCCACCTTGCCTGAGTGAGAGGCAGGCCGCGCTGGTCACACACGTGTACATTCCCTTATTCCCTTGATGTAACCTTCCCAGCCCAGCAGGGAGCTGTTTCTGCTTTTAAGAGACTTGCTGGGACGAATTCTTTCTGGAAGGACCCAGCGGCTCACCCTCTCCCGCATCAGTCTGCACACCCTCTCAGTTGCCTGAAGCACAAAGGCGCACCTACAACAGGATTTAAACTTGGCCATCAGCCTCCAGAATCCATCTCGGTAAGCACTGCTGGCCTGGGAGCTGGGAACCCGCCCTCCCTTCGCCTGACCCCGCAGGATGCAGATCTGGGTGCTGGACTAAGTAAGAGCCCAGCGGTGTCGGAGCCCTCCCCCACCTCCCAGGCCTTACCTTGGTCACCTGGAAGGCAGGAGACAAAGAAGTGGCAGCTTAAGGACAATGGGACAGTTTAGTTACTAATGCGACTTCTGGGCAGAGTTCCTGCATTCCTGTGGGGCCCAGTGAAGCACTTTCAGAGGTAAAACCTCTGCTTGCGCCCTCTGGGCTCTGGGTTTCCTTTGGCTAGAAAACTCCTCCAGACTAAGAGGAAACCTGTCGCCTCGCTCTGGCTGCTGCATTTTAAAGGTGAGGTCTGGACACGCCCTGGTGGAGTAGTAGTTAAGTCCACTGCCTCTGGTTGAATATGGTCCATATGCATCCCAAGAATCTGGGTTCACATCCTGGGGCAGGGGGACAACCCAAAGAAGAAGAAAAAAAAGACTGAAAAGCTTCTTCTTCCTCTCTTTTTGTGTACAATCCTTCATCCCTATCTGCATCTTTCCTTAAAAATATAAATAAAATTAAAGCGAAGTCTGAGGGGCGATTTGTAATCCAAAGGAATCAAATGTCTGCTTGGCATGGTCCTCTGTAAAATCCCCCAAGTCAACTCCATTTTCACTGGACATTTTCCTGTATTCATTTCTTCATGCTTATGTGTACTTGTTTATGCAGTCACGTGATCATTCAAGACTGTATTCTTTCATCCATGCGTGCATGCATTCATTCATTCATTCATTCAATCATTTATTCATGTGTGCATTCATTCATGTTTCAACCATTAAGTCATTCATACATGCCCTTATTTCACAAGACTAGTCTGAATGGCTAGATGTTGGCAATATCCATCAGGACAGAGCTCTGTCTCTACTCCTCACCATTTCTGTGTCTGTTCCCCTTCCCCTCTGTTCTGCAGCCACACCGGCCTCAGATACATTTCCACTCTGATCTTTCATCAGCAAAGTTAGAAATAAATGTTCACATTTGACATTGACTTTGTCAAGGAATAATTAATGTAACCTTTTATGCCTACTTGCTGAAAATATGTACATGCCAGGTCAACCCCACCTCCTTCCCCCAAATCAGGTGCAGTTTATCAGATCTCTCCTAATATCTGATTTCTGAATAAAGCATTTTCTAACTTTTTCACAACTGTGTTTATTTCAGCCAACACTTAAATGACCTTGCTTATAAGTATTTCCTTCTCTGATGCCTTTCTCCCCATGAGGCAAGTATGGCTATTTTCCATTGATTGTTGGGCCCTTTGTACCTAGAACGGTGCCCCCTACCCAAAGTAAGTTTTCAATAAATGTGTTGTATGAACGGACAGATGGATAGATGGATGAATGGACAGATGAACAGGTGAATTGACAAATGGATGAATGGATGTATGTATGGATAAATGGTTGGATAGATTGGTGGATCAGAAGATGGACTGATGCATAAATAGATGAATAGGTACAGGAATGAAGACTGGATGAGTGGATAAATGGATAGATGGATGGATGGATAAATGGATGGGTGGTTGGATAAACAGTGAATAGATGCATGAAGCATAGATGGGTTGATGGATGGGTGTATGTATATATGAACAGATGGGCGACTACATGGATGGGTGGATAGGTGGATGGATGGACTGATGGGTGGATGGATGGATCTCAGGCTTGAGAGAGCAGAGAAGTTGTGAGAACACATCAGTGTGACGAGCAATCTTAAGTGTTCATGGAAGGAAAAGGCAGTAAGGTGTTGACACAAGAGACAGTATGACCAACTCATCGAGTGGGTCAAGGGGTATCATAGGATCTTTTAGGATAAGAAGTTGACAGGATTGCTTCTTGGAAACAGGGTGGAGGAAGGGGGCACCGCAGGAGATTGAGAAACTCGAGAGAGGGTGAGATGATAGAAAGCTGGGGTCAGGGGACCAACAGTCTCTCTTGGACTGAGGGCCCAGACCATCCTGCCCTCCACCTACTTATTGAGTTCATGCACAGCACTGCTTCAAGCAGCTAATGCAGGCCAGTTTATAGTTACATTGGATTGGCTTATATAGTGTAATATTTTTGTGAGCACTTGATGGACAGTATAGAGAGAGGCAGAGGGCTGCCAGCATCAGGACATATGCTCGGGGAGCCACATGCCTGTCTGTGCTTTTAAAATGTAAATGGACTCAGTGCTGTCATTAAACTGGACCAAGGAGTTAACACATGTCTACAATCCACATTTGAGGCAGCTAACAGTCAAATTTTTCTGATTAATTTTCGAAGGTCCTATTAGCAAAACAAAAGGCGATTTTAGACAGACTTGTGTAAAGTACGTGGCATTTTTTGTGAAGCTTAGTGTGTCGGTGTTGCGGCTGATCTGGTGCTGCCCCACCCACGTGTTCAGCAGCCCCAGCACCGCTGACAACTTCCACGGTTCCCCGGGAACAGGGCCCCACGGTGTGTGTGGAGCAGGGGGAGAGAATCCCCCCATGCCATCCGATCGGGAAGTCCTAGGCATTAGTGGAGATGCTGTTATGCCCTTTGGTCCACCGAAGGGCGCCTGCAGAGGAGTTAGAGCGAGCGGAGCCCTTAGGGCTCCAATCAATGACGATTCCATAGGAATTATTAACAGGCACTCGCCCTTCCTCACCTGTGCAGGATTCCCAGTGACCCAGTCAGGGACATGGTTAACTGCCTTCTGCTGACATGGGGCCCAGGGGGGTCGAGACAGATTAGTCTGATCGGGGGTATTAAAAACCCATAAAGCTTTAATGGGGAGTAACTATTCCTCTTTGCTGTAATCAACCAAGCCTGGAGGTCACCTTCTACACAGCGATCTTCACGACCAATACAGATGGGCAGCCCCTCGAAGCCAAAGGTGTCATCTATTATCTCTCTTCTCTTCCGAGGGAACCAGAGGGCCCCAAAAGTCATGGACCAGGTAACCATCTAGTCTTATTAACAAGTACCAGAGCAGGCGCATCTCCCCACGTGATTATTCTATTAACGGGGGTGGGGGGACATAGGCCCAGTAATCATGTTCCAATGTCGAGGCCGTAACTACCATACTGACCGCCAAAAGCATAACCAGAAAAAAGGATAAGGGTGTTTTACGTGCCTTTACGGCATTCAGGATGCTTCTGCACTTGTGACAGTTTCTTAAGTTGTCTCCACATCAGCCTGTCTGGTGTGAGGAGTTATCACTTTGGTTCTTTCCACGCTGGGCGCCATCATCTCCTCGACTGGTGGATTCACCTCGAATCTCCCTCTCCTCCGGCTCATACTGAGGTCTGATTGTGCGAGAAGGAATCCAGGTGTGTGGTTGTCTGGTCCCTGTGAAAACACAACCATGTCCCCTTCCCCACACTTACCCAGCCTTTTTGCCACTGGCCCTTCTCTTCCTCTTTCCACCCCACTGGCTGCTCCAGTTCTTCCCCTGCTTCAGGAATTGATGTTCTTGGGCTGTTAGGGTGTGGATCTCCTCTCACATTCATATTCAAGTTGAGTCTTTTCCAAGCATTCTTGCCAAAAAAACCTGTCTGTTCTTTGTATTACCAAATTCTCCAAAGTCTTTGTTGCGAAGAAGTCTTTAGTTCTACCAGCTGAGCTAGCCAGGCAGCCGGAGGCCCAGCTCCTCCTCCTCCAGCACAGAGCAGCTGGCACCTCACTGGCACCCGCAGGGTCGCGCTGAGCCAGCGGCCAGGAGCAGTGGGCCTGGAGCCTGTGGGGCCATGGCAGAAAGTGCCTGCTAAGAGGTGGAGGAAATAGCGTATCAAGCAAAGGAGTATAGAGGATCTGCATGCTGGGCTTGGAGAAGGAAAGGGATCAGAACCACAAGAATATAAAGATGTGGGGGAAACAGAGAGAGAGAGAGAGAGAGAGAGAGAGAGAGAGAGAGAGAGAGAGAGAGCGCGCAGGAGGAGGACATGGGCTGGCAGGAACCATCTTTGCAGACAGGACCAATTACCTAATATACAGGGTCCAGCACGAAATGAACACATAGACCCTTTTTTAAATAGGTCTTCAAGAAAACTTCAAGACAATGATAGCATGGCAATAAACTGCCACTCCCGCCTGCGTGGGTCTATTTGCCAACTAAGGAACCGGCCTCTGTTCTGGGGTCATGAGAAACCATTAAAGGTTTTAAGTCAGGCAGGATGACTGCCTTCAGGACTGTGTGAGGTGGAGTCAGGAGAAGCTGGGTGCCCACCAGTCTTTGACCCGACAGAATGTTCAACCAGCAGCGACCCTCTGCAACTCATTCATCACTCTCCTCGGCCCTCTGTGGTCCCTCTGCCTAAGTTCTTCTTCTCCCCTCAGCTATGCCTCAAATAATGCTTCCCTGGCTGTCACCAGCAGACCCCCCCAGGGTGCTTTGTCCCAGGATCTCTCCTTCCACACTGTTGCAGGGACAGACAGCATCGCTTGGAATCTGCAGGGCAGTAGGCAGATGTATGAATAGTAAACTAACTGGCAACACCTGAAAAAGACCCCAAGAGGGGGATCTCACCCTAGCAGCCTGCATCTAGGCAGATACTCTCAATGTTTTTCTCCAGGTAAGCCTCATACATACGCAGAATCCACCCTGCCTGTGTGAGAGGCAGGCAGCTTAGGTCCCACACAGGCACACATGTGCATTCTCTTGATGTCACCTCAACTAGTTATTTCTGCTTTTAATAAACTCGCTGTGTGTTCCTGGCCAAGGACTCTCTCCACAAATTCTTTCTGGATGAACCCAGCATCTCATTGGCATGTCTCAGCCTCACATACCATTTTCCCAAGGCCGTCAGGTTCTAGAAACCTCACCCTGTCATTGCTCCATTAAAACTCCTTAGTGGAACAGGCAGAGTAAGAGTCAGGAGCAGGGGAGCCCTCCTGGCTCTTGAATCTTAACCGGAATCTCTTGTTAAAACCACTGGCCTCACGCAGACCCTGGTGGCTCAGGCACTAAACGTGGATCCTGCAAAACTCCAAAAATCCAGGTTCAAGACCTGGGACCTGGAGGAACAACCAAAAACAAATAAATAAATGTCCTTCTGATGAGGGCACCTGGCACTGATGATGCAGAGTTCGTCCTGGAAAGAATTCAAGGGGAGACAGATGCCTGGTCCCAATACCACATGGCAAGTTCATTAGGAAACAACTAAATGGAAGTGACGCATGCATCTTGGGGTTACAGGCCCAAGAGAGGGAGCTGTTAAATTGAGTCTCTTATATATGGGAGGAAGGGACCTCCCTTTGGGAATACCCAAGGGTCACAGCTCTCACCAGAGTTCAAGGGTAGGGGGTAACTAGGGGATGTGTCCCCACTTCAGGACACATTGCTGGGGAAGGGGGTCCAGGTTTTCCAGCAGTCCCGTCTCTCCTGTCCCTCATCACTTCCTTCTCCAGGTCCTCCCTCCCTTAAAACTGCTTCTTTCATGGCTCAGGGGTTAAGCCCATACCTGGGGAGCAGTCCACATACAGCCCAAGGACCTGGGCACATGGCAAAAACACTAAAATGAACAACTAAATAAATAAAAATGCTCTTCCTCTTCTCCCTTCCTTCCTGCCTGCTGCCTGCCTATCTTCTTTCTTCTTTAAAACAATAATAATAATAATGCTTCTTTCCCCTCTCGCTTCCTTCTTCTCTTCAAAATGTTTTTAAAAAGGCAACGCTAAATCTAGACACTATTAACTTCTCTATTGTGAGGGGAGCTACTAACTAAACTCCCCTTTCTCTCCATTAAACCAGAGAATAACTACCTCATCCGCAGTCATTTCAATGCCTGATTTCCCATCTCCCCTTAAAAAGGTGTCTAACCAACACTCCCTGCTCCCTGACCTAATTGAAAGGGTGAAATAAGTCTTCTAGAAAAGAGACTGCAGCATAATGATGGTTAATTAACATGAACATGGTGTTCCCTGAACTTCATGACAGGAGGTGAGGGGGGCTGGAGAGAGATCCTATTTCTCTGCAGAAAACTTCAGTTCAACGGCCTACCCAACCCCTCCAGGAACAATGTGGGCTCTGAACTCTTATGTGTGTGTGTGTGTGTGTGTGTGTGTGTGTGTGTGTGTGTGTGTGTGTGTACCTGTCTGCAACTTCCACGAGAGAATCCTATCTACCCTCAGCATCACCTGATATCTACATAATCAATCAAATCCCAACCAACCTCACAGCTTGAAGGGCCCCTTTTCAAGGGGAAAAGGGTAGAAACTTCCCTACTCTGCCTTTTTATGGTCACAAATTCCTAATCCACCACCACCCAGTGGTGGGGGAGGGAGGTTAAGAAAACTGCTTAGCTGTTTCTCCCAGATATTTTGGGAAGGGGTAGAACAAATGCAGCTCCTCCCCAGTCCCCTTGCTGACAGTCACTAGTGAGATTCCAGGAGGGAGCCACCCAGGGTGCCTTCAAAATACTTAACAGAATCAATATGACGCTCCCTGGTGGAGCAGCAGTTGGGCACATACGTCCCAGGGCCGGGGGAATAACCAGGATAAACTACTAAATAAAAATAAATAAATGTTTCTTTCTCCGCTCTTCCTGCCTGCCTACCTATTACCCTTCATTCCTGCCTGCACCTTTCCTTTAAATTAAAAAAAAAAAAAATCAATCTGTGTGAGACTTGCCCTTCTGGCTCAGGTGGCTGAGACGGCTGGACTGTGGACCATGTAAAGCCCAAGGACCCGAGTTTGTGACCTGGGGCTGGAGGCTGGGGGAAACCCAAATGGAGCAAATAAATAAATAAAAATGCTGCCCCTTGAGCGTTTTCACAACCTAGAAGCACCAACAATGTTAGGTGAAAGTTGCAGGAGAAAAGGCTATTTTGAATGACATATATATGAAGGGTTTCCAGAGCCAATTTTTTTTTCAGAAAAGGTACAGGCAAGAATGTAGGCAAACAGAGGAAGAGAGAGGAGAAAGAAATATTTCCATTTATTCGTGTCTGAGTTGTTCATCTTGGTTATTTCCCAGCCCCAGGACATGAACCTGGGCCCTTAAGATGTATGTGGACTACAATCAGCCAGAGGCAGAGGACCTAAACTCTCCTCCACCAGAGCGTGCCCATGTGGTTGTAAATTCAAAGGTAAATAGGACAGACCAAAGACATATGGTACATCCTGTGCTGAGCTATGAAAAGAGTGGCCTGGGGTGTCAAGGAGAGGGGGCTCACTTGAGGCGATAACTTCATATGACAAAAGTCCGCCTCTAGACGTTTCCCCGGCCTTAAGCTAGGTTTCTCTGATGGAGACATTCACGGGTACAATTACATCTGCATTAAGACCTCCACACACTGCGTTTTCTTAGGGGGTGAGAGAACAGTGATCGTCTCCTTTAGTTAGAGGAACAGTAGGAGGTTAAGGCAAAGGCAAGAGTTTCTCCTTCCCCTCTGGGGTGGCCATTTCTTTTTCTTTTCTTAGGAATCGTGAGGTCAGGGATGAAGGCAAATAGGCAGGCAGGCAGGAAGAGAGAGGACTAAGAAGTGTTTATTTATTTTATTTAGTTGTTCATCTTGGTTGTCCCTCCCCCATATCCCCCCCACACCCGCCCACCGCCATCCAGGTCTTGAACCTGAGTCCTTGGGATGTATGCGGACTGTGTCCTGTGGTCTTATCTGCTAGGCCACCAGGGCCAGCTGGGGTTGCCATTTCTTTCAGCTCAAAATAGTCCTTGTGGCTGAGCAGGGAATTGCTGTGTGAGGGGCGACGGGCACAGGTGTGTCCTGAAGCGTGGAGTTGGTCCAGAAAAGAATTCAAGGAGAGACGTTTCATAACAGCACGAGGTGAGTTTACTCGGGAAGCAGAGGGAGACACAGAATCTCTCTGGAAAGAGCTGTAAGATCAAATAAGCTCAGGAAGGGCCTTATGTACCCAGAAATGGAATTTTTTTACTTGGCTGAGCGGAGCTGCCAAGGAGTGGGTAGGGGTCGCTAAGGAAATGTCTTTCCTCCGTGTGCTGGGGGCTAGGGTGCTGCTGGCCCACCCGGGGGTGCTGCTTTCATGTAGGCGGTGCTGACTTCTTTGTAACATGCCTGCTATTCATCTGCTGACCTCTGCAACCTGTCTCCTCCTTCTTGATGTGTCCCCTGTGTCCCCTATGCTCTCCCTCATCATGTACAGGACACCCATCCTGAGAGTCGTGGGGTGATCTGCTTTAAGCCCCTTCAGAGGCAAACTGAGGCACAGGGAGGTTCAGTGCTTGCCCTCGCCAGTGAAGGGTAGGACTTACAAGGGTGTGGCGCCAAGTCTCTTAGTCTGCTCAGCCAGGGCCGGTGCATCAGGCAGGACATTGCTTCTTATTCTGAAAGCCCTGGGCAGAGGCTGCTGGTGTAGGCAGAACAGCCTAGAGACCCCCCCTCCCCTAGTTCTTTGATTCATGGTCAAAGAAATTAGTCAAAGGTCAAATCATGCCTTAGGCAGAGTTGTGTTTTGTGTGTGTGTGTGTGTGTGTGTGTGTGTGTGTGTGTATGTGTGTGTACTTATTGGGGTCTAGGGAATTACTGCATGGGATGGGACAAAGAGGAGAAAAAAGAGATTTAGGGTTCGCACATGGAGAGAAATGAATGGAAAGACAGCTAGGGAACAGAGGCCAAAGCTGTTCCTTTGGCATGAGCAGCACATTGATTATTTTTTGAAAGAGAGGAAGGAAGAGAGAGGAGGAAGAAGCACTTTATTTCTTTCTTTAATTGTTCTTGATTGTCTTACCCACTTCTACCCCCAAGCCCTGGGATGCAAACCTGAGTCCTTGGGATGTACGTGGACTGCACCAGCTGGAGGCTGAGAATGTATCCACTAAGCCACCAGGATGCAGTGTGAATTTTTTTTTTTTAAAGGAAAGGTGTAGGCAGGAATAAAGATGAGCAGAGACAGGCAGGAAGAGAGAGGAGGAGGAAGCACTTTATTTATTGTATTTAGCTGTTCCCCTTGGCCGTTCTCCCTGGTCCCAGGACTCAACACAGGACCTCGGGATATATGAGGCCGGCACCTAACCACTACTCCACCTGTGCATTCTTTTTCTAAAGAGAGGGAGGGAGAGGAGGGGAGGAGAGGAAGAAACATTTTTATTTAGTTCGTTTTTAAATTTTTGTTCTCCTGGCCCGAGGTCATAAACCCAGGTGTCTGGGCTTCATGGGGTCCACACCTTAGCCACCTGCACAGCCTGAGCCACAAGGGGGCACATCCTGCACCTTGTATTCTATTTACCTTTGTACCAAAGCATCAGTAAAAATAATAATAAAAGAACAAAAAACATTTCAATGGAGGACAGCCAAGAAGGCCAGGTGGCCCATGAAAGTCACAATGTGCTTGGGGGTCTGGGGACACACCAGGGACCCTCTGGTGGAGACATTCCCTGACACTCTGAGATGACAGCTGTCCCCTGACTCCAGCCCCAGGTCCCTGTCTTCCTGGGAACAAGGCAGGCTGAAGCAAGGACTCTAGAGCCAATGGGAGCCTGGGAACAAGCGAGGGGGCTCTTCCCAGCCCCGCCCAGTCTCAGAGGGATTAGGCCAACTGGGCACATTTGATACCCATGGATCAGCCACCTGGCTGCCTGGCCCTGGGGAGGGGGTGGCAGGCATGTCTGTGGGCTTAGCCAGCGGGCTGCACCCAGCACAAGGAGTGACTCCCACATCTTCCTGATGCCTTGAATGGCCGGTCCGAGGCAGGGGCCCCCCGGAGGCCGGCGGTGGCTCCTGGTGCTGCTGACATTGGGATACCTGTTCCCCACAGGTAAGGGCTTTCTCCGGTCCTGGTCTCTGAGGGAGGAGGGACATGGCGGCACAGAAACCTGGGCTGTTCTCATTCTGTCATGAGGCTGAAGGGTCTTGAGTCTCTCTTTCCAGCTCCCTGTCTGCCCACTGTCATGTCTTCCAGGACCCCGACTATTCACGATACCCCCACCCCAAGGGTCTGCTCATTTCTCCGGGGTACTTGGGCCCCTGAGAAATAGAAATTGCACAGAGTTGCAAGCCTTCCTCAGACAAGACTTTAATGTGGAGATCAGACCTTAACAGAGATCTTATGCACATTAGGCGTCAGCACGGAGGACCCAAGAGTGAATTCCCCACTTTGCTGTGTTCCCAGCATTTAGGGTCTAGCAGCGAATGATCAAGAAAGAATTCTGAGGTGTTTTAAATCAGTGTGACTCAGTCTGTTTATTTTGATAGCAGAGAAGCATGGGTCAGCGTCCCAGGACAGAGAGTGGCTGCTCCGTGGGCTGAGAGGCGGCCGGAATCTACCCTGGCTGGGATGGGCAGGGGGCTTTGATGGACTGTGTTCTTGTAAAAGAACATGTTCCTCATCAAAGGAGCAAAAGAAGAGTGGTCAGGAGGAATTTTAAATGAGAGATGGAGACAGGTAGGGGAGGGCATCCTGTGACACTCTCCAGGGGTCTGCGAAATGGTCCATGAAGGGATTTATGCTTCTTCGGGCTTTTGGTTTCCTGGGAGGTGTGAGGCCTCATTCGGTTCCCTGTGTTGATTCTCATGTGGGTTTGAAAATGTACAGGAAGCTGCCTTTTAAAAAATCTTTCCATGATCAGTTAGAGCAGCTGTTTTGAGGAGGGGTATAGTATGTGTCCAGTCATTCTGTCTCCTTCTGGTGGGTCCGGAAAGTACCCAGGGACCTCAAGAACGCAGGTGCTGGGGTGTTCCTCGCTCTGCTTTCCATCTGGAGGGCCCGCAGTCTTGCCGGTCATCACCATTAAGGTGCTGGGTTAGGAGTCATCCCCGAGGGTCAGGATGTTAAAGGTCAGGCGGTGACACACCCTGGAGGAGCCGCGGTTGGGCTCAGTTGGCACACATCCCAAGGTCCCGGGTTCACATCCTGGGGCCGATGGAGCAACCAAGAGGAACTGCTAAGTAAAATAAAAATGCCTTTTCCTCCTCTCTCTTCCCGCCTGCTTGCCTACTCGCTTTCCTTCCAGCCTGCACCTTTCCTTAAAAAAATAACATTATTTCTCCTAAATGTTAACAAGGAAGGGATGAAAGGTACTAGAACTGAGGTGGTGGATATGACCCCCTTGACTCCTGAAAAATAGGAAATGCTGAGTCAAAGCAATAGGCTCAGATGATACTGCTTTAACAAATAATAATAGGACGTGCTCTTGTGGCTCAGGCAGCTGAGATGCTGGTGTGCAAATCACATACAGCCCAAGGACTGGGGTTTGAGACCTGGGCCAGGGTGAAAAACCAAAATGAACAATTAAATAAAGATACGTCTTCCTCCTCTCTCTTCTTTCCTGCCTGCCTCTGCTCACCTCCATTCCTGCACACCTTTCCTTGAAAACACAAAAGAGGAGACAGCAGGTGATGTCCTGAGCAATCACAGGGAGTGTAGCTTGATTCAAGGGATGTGGTTCGGGCTTGAAATGAGGGCGGGGGGGCAGTGACAGCTGGACATGTACTGGGGACAAGATGGTAAAACCCACCAGATGTTTCTCTGTTTCACAGCCAGGACACCCGCAGAGATAACATGCGTCTCCTATGCTGACTCTCCTTCTCTCCCCCTGGAATTACAGCCCGTACTTAGCTTATTAATTTACTAGTCTGAGCTCTCGGAAGGCAGCTACACTCTTTTGGTCACTGATGTGTCCCCAGGGCCCAGAAGGGTGCTTAGCGCACAGTAGGTCTTCCGCAAGTATTTGTCTGTCTTGTCACCAAGCTCCAACCTGGTCTGGGGGTAGGTGGGAAGCACAGTGGCCGAAGACTGGAGTTTGGGGCATCTCCGCTCACCAGCTGTGACTTGAGGTCTTTCTGAGCCTCAGTTTGCCCATCTGCAAAATGGACCCGCTGAGGAAACAGCACTTAGTATGGTATGTTGGGAAGAGGTGATAGGTTTGTCCAGAGAACGCCAGGCTTGGTGAAAGGTTAGTGGGCCATGAGTGTCACTATGGTGACGGGGAAGGCACAGCTGGGCAGCGGGGAGGCATGATGTGACCTTCTCTGTGTGGCATCCTGAAGAAATGACATTATCGGGGGCACCCTAGTGGGTCAGGTGGCTGAGACACTGGGGCGTGGACCAGTTAAGCCCAAGGACCTGGGTTTGCAACCTGGGATGGGGGAAAGAGTCAAAAAATAAAAGAAATATAAAGAAAAAATGCTGCTTCCTCCTCTCCCTTCCCCTCTCTCCCCCTTTCTTCCTTCCATCCTCCCTCTCTTTAAAAAACAAAACAAAACAGTGTTGTGCTTGAGGAGAGAGGTGTGTAGGATCTATGAAAAGAGAATGTTTTAAAGGTATTGATTCATCTGATGGTCTCATTTTACGGAGGAGAAAACTGAGGTTCAGAGGGGCACAGAATGTGCCCAGAGCCACACAGCAAGAGGCAGGGAGACAGGGAGGCAGGGCCAGGTCTCAGCTACTCTCTCTTAGCTGAGTCCCCTTCCTGCCTCCCCTGTACAGGTCACTCAGGGGCTTTATTTGCTGAGGGCCTGTCACACACCCCTGCAGGCTTTAGGAACAGAGGCCCATGCGGCTCACGGAGCCTTGGGTGGAAAGATGGGTGGGGTGTCAAGGTACAGTGGATGGGTGAGGGGGTTGGAATTTGTGTCCGTTTTCTGGGATGGCTATAAAAACGTCCCAGAGACTGGGTGACTTAGACACCAGAAATGTATCCCCTCCCTGTTCTGGAGGCCAGAGCTTGCAATCCAGGTGTGAGCAGGGTGGGTGCCCTTTGAGGCTCGGGGGGAGAATCTTCTAGGCCAAACTCCGGCTTCACTGTGTGTGTGTATGTGAGAGAGAGAGAGAGAGAGAGAGAGAGAGAGAGAGAGAGAGAGAGAGAGAGAGAGAGAGAGAATCTAAATTTCTCCTAAAAGTGAACAAGTTGGCAGTGAGGGCACTAGAACTTTGGCCTGGGTATGATGTGTTGAGACCCCACCAAGACCCGCATGGGCTCTTTGACTTGTGAGAATTAGAAAATGCTCAAAGTCGAAAGAATAGGCTCAGACAAGATTCACTTAAAAAATGATAATAGGGTCCATCCTTGTGGCTCAGGTGCCTCAGATGCTGGTGTGCAAACCACATACAGCAACCCAAGACCTGGGTTCGAGATCTGGTGCTAGAGTGAAAAACCAAACTGGAACAACTAAATAAAGATGTGCCTTCCTCCTGTCTCTTCCTTCCTCTTCAAAAAAAAAAAAAAAAAAGGTAAAAAAAGTAAATAAATAATAATAATAATTATTATTATAGAAATAACAACCTCATCCAGGAAGGCGCCAGCAGGAAAGTTAGCTTCCAGCCTGCTATTGGACAAGGAGCTGGAACTTTAAATGTCCTGGTCTGATTTTATCCACTTGGATAGTGTAAAGACAGTGATCAGACCCCATTCAGTTGCATCTCCTTCCTGGTGGCTCTGACTTGTTTTAAAATAAACTCAGAGATGGCACTTAGTGGTGGAGTTGTGGTTGGGCACAGTCCACAGACATCCCAAGGTCCCAAGTTTGAGACCCGGGCCCCGCAGGAACAATCAAGATGAGCAGCTAAGTAAAATAACTGCTGCTTCTTCCTCTCTCTTCCTGCCTGCCTCCTCTATTTGCCTTTACTCCTGCCTGTACCTTTCCTTTAAAAAAAGAAAATAAACTCAAAGAAATACAGGTCGCTCATGCTCCCGTTTTTCTTGGAATCTGGACACTGTCCGGCCCATCATGATTTCAGAATGTGCTGGTTAGGTAAAGATGAGTGAGATTTTCCCCCAGGCTGAAGACCTCAAGGTCACCATCTGATACAGGGAGATTAGAATCAGGGACACAGACCTTACGTGCAGAAGACAAGCAGCTCGAGTTAAAGCCATCAGTGAGACAAGAGCAGCTAGAAGGCATTTTCCTTCCATACATACGTGAGCTAACACTTGACATATTTTCATTCTACTTCTCTCTGGGAAGCCTGGTCACACCCTGGACTGTCCCTGCCTCTGTGTGAAATGCACACAGACCGAGGTGTGAATTTGACAGCCCGAAAGCATATAGTAATGTAAGCAAAAGAAAGGACAAAAAAAATAAGTTTTTCCTGAAATGAATGAATGAGTAAATGAATTTCTCGTGTTACTGACCACAACCCAAGATAGTTTCTTTTTTTTAAAAAAAAGGCTCTTTTCTTTTTTAATTATATTTTTTCACACTGGTTGTTTCCCCCTGGACCTGAACTGAGGAGTGTGTGGCCTGTGCTCCTGTGGAGGCAATTGACTTAACTGATGCTCCACCAGGGCGTGTCCAAAATGTAGTTTCTTGATCCCTGTTAGAAAGAATTCACCAGCGGAATCAAACTTATATAGGACCAAGCAAGATTTTCTTTCTTTTTTTTTTTTTTTTTTTTTCAGGAAAGGAGCAGGCAGGAATGAAGGTGGGAGGAAGCAGGCGGGAAGAGAGAGGAAGAAGAAGCATTTATTTAGTTAGTTGTTCATGTTGGTTGATCTCCTCCATCCAGGCCCTGGTCTAGAACCCAGATCCTTGGGCTTTACGCAGACTCAAGGCCTGAGCCACCAGGGGGCGCCCAGGCAAGTTTTTCATTAGAAGCTTATGTTAGGTTACCCGGGAGGCAGCACTGCGAGAACGAGGCTCTTGGACCCACTCTGTGAAAGGCTGTGTGTGAGGTGCAAATTGTGAAGATCGTTTCTGGGTATACACACAAAAAATTCAAAATAAATTCATGAGAAGAGATATTTATACAGGTGTTAATTGCAGCATTATTTGTAATAGCCAAAAGAACTGGAAGCAACCAACTATCAGTAAGAGATTAAATCAGTGGTAGTATATAAAGTATATAGAGGTGTGGCCTGGTAGAATAGCGGTTAGGTCTGCCACCTCCAAAAGAGCACAGTCCACATACATCCCAAGGACCCAGGTTCCATCATGGGTCCTGAGGGGACAACCAATGTGAACAACTAAATAAAAATAAAACATAATACTTCTTCCTTCTCTCTCTGCCTGCCTACTTGCCTTCATTCCTTCCTGCACCTTTCCTTTTAAAAAAAAAAAAAGGTATAAAGAAAAGGTATGGAATACTATTTTTCTTTTCTTTTTTTTTTTTTTTAAAGAAGATACAGGCTGGAATGAAGGCGAGTAGACAGGCAGGCAGGAAGAGAGAGGAGGAAAACCACTTTATTTTTATTTAATTGTTCACATTGATTGTGCCCCATCCCCACCCAGGCCCTGGGTCCTGAACCCAGGACCTTGGGGATGCAAATGGGATTGCTCCCAGGTGCAGCAGACTGCCAGGCCTCCAGGGTGCGCCCTGGAATACTATTTAGAGTTAACAAGAAAGCAAATGCTGACACACGCTTTATAAAATGGAGGAACCGTGAAGATATTATGCTGAGAGCAATAAGCCAGTCACAAAAGGATAAATACCGTATGGCTCCACTCATCAAAGATCCCTAGAGAAATCAATTCATAAACATGGAAAGTAGAAAGGCTGTGTCTGGTGGCCTAGTGGTTTAGTCCACTGGCTATAGTCCGCATGCATCCCAACATCCGAGAACTACCATGGTAAACAACTAAATAAAATAAAATGATTCTTCCTCCTGTCTCTTGCTGCCTGCCTGCTTGTCTTCATTCTTGCCTGTGCCTTTCCTTAAAAAAAAAAAAAAAAGTGGGTGCCAGGAAACAGGGTGGTGCCACGGGAGTTGTTATTTAATGGGTAGAATTTTCAGTTTTGCAAGGTGAAAAGAATTCTGTGGGTGGATGGTGTTGATGGGGTACACAGTAACGTCACCGAACCCCACACTGAGAAATGGTTAAGGGCGCCCTCTGGTGGAGTAGAGGTCTGGTCCGCTGCCTCCAGCCAGCGCTTCGCCCATGTACATCTCAAGGACCCTGGTTCGGTCCAGGGACCAGGGGCAACAAAGGAAATGTCTGCCTACTTGCCTTCATTCCCGCCTGAACCTTTCCTTTTTTTTTTTTTTTTTTAAAAAAAGGTTTTTAATGGTTAAGACAGTACAATTTATTTTTAAGGGAGGAAGGCAAAAAGGGAGAGGAGGAAGACATATTTATTGAGTTAGTTGTTGATATTTTTGATTTTTCATCCTGCCCCAGGGCTTGAACCCAAGTCCTTGGGCTGTACATAGTCCACACACCGTGTCTCAGCCTCCTGAACCACGAGGGCATGTCAAGAAAATGCATTTCATATTATGTGCATTTTACCACTATTTGTGTATATATTGTATTTATTAAAGGAAATGTACAGGCAGGAATGAAGGTGAACAGGAGACAGGAAGGGAGGGGAGGAAGAAGTATTTTATTTATTTTTTATGCTCTGGTTCGTCTTGGTTGCTCCCCCCTGGACTTGGGACATGAACCCAGGAACGTGGAATGTACGTGGACTGCACTCCTCCTGAGGCAACTTACCCAATCACTACTCCACCACGGCGTGCTTTTTACTACGATTTCAAATAATGAGGAAGAATTAGCTTGGTGACTGCCTTATGGCCAATACTAAATGTTAGCTTTGAGATTGTGGGCAGTATTTCCTTGGGGTTTGACATGGTGATGACCCATGAGTGTCAGCAGCCCTACAAGCTTGGTGGTTGCTAATGGTCATTGGAATTGTTTGCTTTATGCTGGGGTCTGTGGTCAGCCCGTCAGCCCACGAGTCCTGGCAAGCCCCTCTGAACCAGATGCGATTCAGATGTTTCCCTAACTTTCTGGAGGAGAACCCAGGTACAGAGGGTTAGATGACTCACCCAGGGCCACACAGCCTAGAATGGACACTCCGGGTAAACCTCTTCGTTTTAATTTATATTCATCCTTACACGGACAAGTCAGGGCTGTAAAGTCCAAGGGAAATACACAGGGGAGAAAAGAGAAGAAGGTGCGCCCTGATGGCCTAGAGGTTTAGCACACCCTGAGAGCAGTCTCACATGCATCCTAAGGTCCCAGGTTCAAGATCTGGCACAAGGGGGAAGACCAATGTGAACAACTGAATAAAAATAAATGAAGGGAAGGGGAGGGGAGGGGAGGGGAGGGAAGGGAAGATAGAGAGTAGTTTGTCCTGTGTTTCTGTCATTCCTGGGACTGCAAAGAATGTACAGGAATTGGATCTTGCAAGAATGATGAGGTCTGAGATGAGGGGTCCCTGGATCTTGAATTGACACCTGGAGCCCAGAAGAAACTCCCTCCCTCTCCCTGCTTATGTTCCCAGGACCAAAACCTGGATAAAATTTGAACTCCCCAAGTGCCCTAAAACCGCTGCACTCTCCTCTCCTCTCCTCCCTCCAGCAAGTCGAGAGTTCAGCAGGGGATGCTGCCTGTCTGCAGTCTCCTCAGCCTGTCTGCAGTCTCTTCAGGAGTGTCACCGGCTTGCAAATCTGCAGGGAAATGACAAGATCGATGCAATTCAGTTCTGAATTTAGACAAAGATGCAGTCAGTTCCTTCTCGAGGGAGCACACTGGCGCCAGATTCCATCTTGTCACAGATGTCTGTTTAAGGGAGTCTCAGGATGTCCTCTTCTTATCTGACATGAGATTGCCCCCCACAACTGTGTGGTCTTTTCGTGATTTAAGGTGCCCCTTTCCTGCTCTCAAGTGCCAGAGCGGGGCATCCATTCACCCGCTCTGCAAACCTAGAGGCAGCTCTACCTGCCCGGGAGACTCTCATCTCCTGCTTTGCTTTCTGTCTCCTCCATTTTCTCCAATAAACTGATACAACTGCACTCTTAATGCTCAAGAATTCTTTCTCGAACCGCTCACCGCCAGACCCCAGAGCCCCAGCATCAGACTGGCCGTTCCAGTTTCTAGACCTTTTCAAATCGGCTTTTAACACAGGGCCTTTCACTTGCTGCTCCTCGACCTGAGTGTCTCAAAGTGTCCCCAGAGTTGGCTCCTTTTCCTCATTCCAGGGTGACCAGGACCTCACCAAAAAAGACTATAGGAAATATCCTATTATAGAGTCTTCACCATCTTTAAATACCTAAAATGACCTCACTTGTTAAAGGATGGCTCCCCACCATCAGCATGTCCCCTGAGGGTGTTGGAATGGCAGGGAGCGAAGAGAACCAGCGACAGTGCAGGTCTGAGCCCCAGGACGTGAATGCGGTGTGACTTGGGGGCCACTCTCAGCATCTGTTTCTTCCTCCATAAAAGAAGAAAGACAGAACGTTTTTTCAGTCGAGTGGAATGAGCCATTCCGGAAACATGGAAAGGCTTAGGTACCTGTTTACAGCTTCTGTTGTTTCCATCGTGATGATAACATAATCCTTTGCTTCTGGCATAAGATCAGTCTGAATTAGTCACTTCGCACATACTTGTTGGATGAAGAGTGGCAGGTTTTTGAGGAGAAACAGGCATAACCAGGCCCTTTCTGGACACAGCTTATCTCAAAACCAGACTGAGGTATGTCCTGGTTTCGTCCCCTGCAGCGTAGGGCACACACTTCCCAAGTCCCGGGTTCAGCTGGGGCCTGGGAATCAAGCAACATGAACACCTACGTAAAATAACCCAAGCACTTCTTCCTCCTCTCTCTTTTGCCTTCATTCCTGTCTCACCTCTCCTATTAAATAAACAACAACCAGCCTGCTCTGTCTTCTCAGTAATCCCACCAGCCTCCAGGCTCCCCACTTCAGAGCTCAAATGTCACATAAAACCCGCAGAGGGGAAAAAAAAAACAAAACCAAAAAAAAAACAGCGATGTAAGGGAACATGGTTTTGTGTATCTTTGAATAGTTGGAATCTTGAAGACCCAGTTTCCTTTTGAAGGAGCCCCAGCTGACTGACTCAGCTCGGAGCAGCCCCAGGAAAGGAAACTGAGTCTCTGGCCCCAGCCAGAAAATTACAGTCTTCAAGCTTCCATTTGTTCCAACCCACATTTTTTGTTTTTTTGCTCTTCACCAGTTTTGAAAGAATAGTTCAACAGTACCACCCCACCCACCCCCTCCTGTCAGTAAAGTCTGAGTGAGTGTGTGTGTGTGTGTGTGTGTGTGTGTGTGTGTGTGTGTCTGTCTGTCTGTCTGTCTGTCTGTCTGTCTGTCTGTTCCCAGGTCTGCTTTTGTGGTCTCACAGCAGGAAGATATCTGGAGGCTTCCTCCTGACCACCCAGTCAGGTCAGGATTAAAGGTTGTCAGAACTGCTCAACTCATTCTTTTGCAAGGCCTGCCAAGAAGGCAGTTAAACGCTCCAGGCCTCCCTGCAGGGCGGGGAGGCAGGCTCTGCTAGGGCTCAAATGTCAACGGAAATGAAGAGAAAAAATGGGGGTATTAAATCGGGGCAAATTGTTGTCCTCTCCCTCGCACCTCCCACCTCCCACTCTTTGGAGGGAAAGGTTTACCAGAAGCAAGCGCTGGAGAGAATGTGGAGGTGGGGCGAGAGGCAGAGACAGAGACTGAGCGAGAAAAAGAGAGACAGACCGAGTCAGAGAAGCATGGTGTCTGGTTTCCTGCCCGATTTATCAAGGGCCCACTCTGTCTCTGCCACAAAATATGGCGCCTGGATAGGCAACAGATGTCCATTGGACCAAGGGTCCAAGCTATTTTGGGGCTCAAAGGAAAAGTTCCCCCACTTCTCTGAGGTTCTTCACGGCCTGGACAAATGAACAAATGAACATTAGAGTGAAGTCTTAAGAGGGCCCCAGCTCACTCAGTGAGTAAGAGAAAAGCCCACATTTAATAGCATATGTGTGGAGAATTTCTGTGGTGGTAAATTCCGAGGTAGCTGGGACAGACCCACATTCATATCCTGAGCTGAGAGGCATGGAGGTTTGCGGCGAGAGAAGAGGGGAGGTCTCCATGTGGCAAGAAGGAAGGACACATCCTTACTCTGAGAGTAAAGATAAATCACTCCCCTTTCTACATTCTTCTAGAGAACAGGACGAAAGACCATTTCTGGATTAGGAGAAGGTGGATGCCCAGGGGTAGCAGAAATCTTCTATGATTCAGGGAAGGGCTAGAGATTTAGAAAATAGTAGCTTCTCCATTGCCGCCTCCTCTGTCCTTGACTCTTGTTCACAAGAGACCAATTCAGAGAGGTCTGGGTGTTCGGTTTTAGTGTCACCATATTCACATCAAGGCCTGGTGGGATATTTTACTCCAAATTGTCACCGTTCTGCTCTTAAAGCCGCCACAGGAGACTTGAATGGACAATCAGGACAGAAAGCTAGTGTTTTTGTTTTTTGAAAAGAGAAAGGTAGCAGGCAGGCAGAGATAGAGAAAGAGGGAGCATTTTTATTTATTTAGTTGTGTATTTTGGTTGTCCCCCTGCCCAGGTCACGAACTTGGGTTCTAGGGCTGCTGCAGACTGAATGCCCGAATCACCAGGGCATGCCTGTCGTTGTTTTAAAGAGAAGAAGAAAGGAAGGGAGAAGAAGTAGTTAAAGATGCAAGAGAATGAAGAAACATCTCTATTCATTTAGTTGTTCATTTTTTTTCTCCCCAGTCCAGGGTCTCAGTCTGGGTTCAGGGTTTCAAAATACTTTATTTCATAAAGTTTACAGGTTTCCAATCTTTTTTTTTAAATCGTTTCAAGTTTCAGGCATACCTCCCAGCAGAAGCAGGATGGCAGTTGTCTCTTTAGAAGGAACAGGAACTCCAGTTGGCCACAGTCCCCACCACTCCCTATTACCTCTGAATACTAAGTCTTGATACCCAATTCCCTTCCTCTTCACAGTTGTGCTGAAATTTTTTTTTTTTTTGGAGTAAAGTTTAGGGGAAGGTGAAATGTTCACCTAGATTTAGTATCTCCGAGTCCAGTGGGAAATGAGAGACAGTATGGGAGCTTCTCATTCCCAGACCCACAGGAAAACGTTATTTGTTTGTTTCAGGAAAGGCAAGATTATGCTTTTGGATTTATTACAAAAAATGCTTTTCTTACAACCAGCCCATTGGATATGATAAATCAGGAGGTAAAGTCTTAAAAGGGCCCCAAAGCTATGCATTTGATGTCACACGTGGCTTCATGACTACTTAAATTAAGAAAGATCATGTAAAAATAAGAATTAAGTTCTTCAGTCACAGTAGCTGCATTTCAAGAGCTCAATACTGTACAGAGCAGGCAGCTGCTATATTGGATGTTACAAAACATCCATTGACATGGAACTGTCCAGTGTTCCATTGAAATGTGCTGCTCTAGAGTAATCCTTCCAGGGTTCAAACTCACATTCCCACTCGCTAGTCTTGTGACCTTGGGCAGGCAGCTCACGTTGTCTTTCGTGGCCTCAGTTTCCTAATCTGTAAAATGGGTTTAATTAACAACAGGATTGGCATCAAAGCACTGTGAGAAATCCAATGCCTGGCACAGTGTAAATGCTTATTAAGATTATGATTAAGTTGGCACACCCTCGTAGAGTAGCAGTTTGGTGAGCTGCCTGTGGCCAAAGCGCCATGTACATCCCAAGGACCCAGGTTCATATCCAACCTCTGTCTTCCTGCCTGTCTGCCTGCCTACTGGTCTTCATTCCTACCTGGACCTTTCCTTTAAAAAAAAAATAAAATAAGTACTTAATATTTACATTTTATCATGAATACCATTGTACACAACATAATTGTGTTAATATTTTAGAATTGTCTTATTTATTATATAGCACATAATGATATATTATACTAGATTAATTATATAATGCAATTTATAGTGCTATAACGGAATTCACTTAAAGTTACTCAATGTATATGCTCAGTATTATTTACTGTGATACTTTCATTGTTGTAATATGTACTTGCTTCAGTTAAATGTATTATTATTGTTACTAGTTTTGCTGTAGTAAAGCATTAAAACCCAGAATGCAGCTAAGAAAGATAATTTATGCCTGGCACTCTAATTGGTAAGGTGTTATGTAAGTTTATATTCACTAACTAATAACTCCAGTCTGTTTATATCCATTTTATAGTCTTTTTGTAAACAGAAATCTGCCACCTAAACTAAACTAGGACATGAATTTATGTATTACATACAACTATTGCAAGTGATTATATATATTATGTCATGAATTATATCATTATAAGAATCGATTCTTATAATTATATATAATTATATACCAGGTAATGCATAGATATATTTTTAAGGGAAAGGTGCAGGCAAGAATGAAGGCAGGTAGGCAGGTAGGAAGAAACAGAAAGAAAAAGGAAGCATCTCTACTTTTCATTTTTATTTGTTTGTTTACACTGTTTTCCCCCGAACCTGGGACTCAAACCCTGGGGTATGTGGCCTATGCACCTCTGGAGGAGCTTGATCAGGGCATGCCCCCAATAGATATTTTTCTAAAGAGAGGAGGAAAGAAGTGAAAAAAGGATGGGAGAGGTGGAAGAAGCATTATTTATTTATTTATGGTTTTTCCCTCAGCCCTGTTTCCCTGGGCGTTACGTGGTCCACACCCCAGTCATCTCAGTCACCTGAGCCACAAGGGCGTGCCCAATTCTGATAATGAACGTCTTTATTGGCATTAACATTTTAATTATTTTCTTCTAATAATAACTATTATTACTATACTTCCCTGGTCCAAATGACCTTCCCATCCCCCTTTATGCTCATTCATTATCTATAATAGATGCATTATTAGTCATATTACAAATGGGGAAACTGAAACTCAGAGAGGTTCTCTCACTAGCTAAAGTTTAATGGCATTTAAGAGGCGAATCAAACTGGGATCTCATCCAGGGTGGCTAGATTCCGATGCCCAGTCCTGTCCACTCTGAGGTGTGCTCTCTCTCAAGAGAGAGCACAAGAAAAGGCTGTGATTAGATGTCACCGGATGTGTTTGCCTGTGATGCCTTGCTTAGATTTGCAGGAATGTGGGGTATGTGGAGCGGATGGGTGAAAATAGAGGCAGAAGGCTGTGTGTGGTCCAGCCACTGAATGAAGGATTTGGATCTTCATGCAGGGAGCAATGCAGGGCTCCAGAAAGCATATGATCCAGAGAGGGATCCTTAGTGGCTTAACGATTTAGTTCAGGGCCTCCTGTGAGTGCAGTCCCAGGACCCAGGGCTGGGAGGAACAACCAAGATGAACAAGTAAATAAATAAATGCTTCCTCCTTTCTCTTCCTTCCCATTGCCTCTGCCTGCCTTCATTCTTACCTGTACCTTTCCTTAAACAAAGAAGAAGAAAAGTTTATCTGAAAAGGAAAGCACTCACTCAGGAGTGGTGTGAGGTTACTCTAGAATGAGTCACTGGATTTGACTCTGGGGAGGTTTTACTGTCAATGCCAAGGTGCTAAAATGCTGTATGAACTAAGTCCATGAAGCCTTCTCCGAGGGGAGCCCCTCTCCAGTGGGAGGAAAGTGAGAGTCATTTTTTTTTTTAAAAAAAAGAAAAGAACTTATGGGTAAGGCAAGAAAAAAGTGCCCATGGGAGAAGTGAGTAGGCCTGCTCCGAGAAAGAGACGGGACAGGAGTCTAGAGACTCACAGTTTGTTGCAGTTGCTGGGGAGTGATTGCATCGGACTGAAGTTCATGCTATTCCAGTGAAAAGGGTGAATTTCCTTGGCAGAGGGGAGGTCTCTCCTTCTTAAAGGAGATAGTGTGTGGAATTTCCCCTTCCAGCGCCTGGTTCAATTTCCTACAGCGGACTACCCTATCCCACTTACAGGAACTTTTGGGGGGAGGTTTCATTATTATTATTCTGTTATTGTTATTCTGTTATTCCCAGTCTTCATGTGAGAAAACAGGTTCAGAGAAGCCCACTCAGCTGGCCAATGGAGGATTCAAGATGGCTCCGCAATGCCTTTTTCCTGGTCTCTTTGAAGTGCGGCTGGGTGGGCGCTAACCTGTTAAGGAGGGAAAGAAACCACAGGGAAAGGTCTTCTGTTGTCCTTTTCCCACCACCTAATAAAGATGGTGGACCACATGTGAGACCCAACAAAAAGAAATTAGTTCTTTGGCTGAAGACAGAGAAGGGATCTCAAAAGTCATTCCCCACCGTCCACCCTCCCTCCCAGGATTATGTATAAAGGATTACATGGTTTTTGCAAAGGAAGAGAAGGGACTGTGTTTGGGTCTCTGGTGTCTGCAGACTTCTGGAAGAGGGGTGGAGTGTTCCAGGAGCAGGGGAATCACGCCTACTTTTGGTCCTAATTTGGTTTGGCGTGGAGGGGTGGGAATGTAATGTGTCCTTCTTAACACTTGTCCTTCATCTTTGCCTCCATATTGTATGATTTTTAGAGCATATTCTGGTGGCAAAACCATCCAGTCACCATCATTTTCAAATCAACGATTGTAAATTTCATGGTGTGCTGTAAAACGGGCCAGTTACGCAGCTCTGATGATTTAGCAGTTTCCTGAAAATAAGCATAACAGAACCATATGTGAGCTTTAGGACGACCATTTTGAAGGACTGGCCAAGCACTAGGTAACAATTTTGACGATGTGTTTTTTGCTAGAAGAATTAACAAAGAGGTCTTTGACCTCTGAGACCTTCCAAAGATGCCTGACATCATTAAAGTCAGATGATGTCCCAAAGTGTGTTGTTCCCTTCTTTTATCCCTCTGCCTGTCCTCCTCCTCTTGCTTCTTTCCTCCTTTTCCTGCACATTCACTTAGAGAAATCCTTAGAGGGTTGCAGGTGAATTAAAATGTGTTAATATGCATAGAAAACTCAAAATAAGGCCTATCACATAGTAAGTGGTCAATCAAAGATAACTTATTGACTATAATAGCAGTGATCATTATTATCACTGTCCTCACTGAGGTACCAAGAATAGCCCCTATTTTAGGACACTAGATAAGGAGAGAGAGGTAAAGTGTGTTTTAAGTTATGAAGAGTCTATGACTTGAAACTTTTATGGTTCACAAAATCATAATCACAAAGGGTTTTGGGTAGAGGAATGAAGAAAGGAAACTTAAATCTTCTGAATTGTGTGTCATGGTCTCTGTGTATCTGTGTTTTTTTCCGAGAGAGGGGTCATAGTTTTATTGTTCTCGTAGGGATACATGATTTCCTCCCACAGAAGTTCAATAATCATTCATTCACGTCATCCACTTATTCAGTTAATGTCTATTGAGTATATATAGGAGGGTAAGGAGAGATTAAAGTTGGTACGAGAAGTGATATAACTATTATTGATGATCAGATAAGTCATTATAATTATTAGTCATATTTAGATAAGAACAATTCTTGCAACAGCTCAGTCCACCATTTGTTTGATGTTTGCTCTGTGACATCAAGATGCCAAGAGCTTGTCATTAATCATCTCACTTAATCCTCTCAAAAGTCATATGAGAACAGAATTTCTATTTGTGTATGTTTCATAGTTAAGGAAACAACTTGCTCCAGGATACACGGCTTGTAGGTGACAGAGGTGAGGTTTGTGGGTTTAGATCCAGAAGGTTCACACTTCTCGTGAACATGTTGATGGTGATTTTTCAGTGAAAGGAGAAAGGAGTTGGGATGAACACTTGGGGAAGGTTAAAGGAAGGAATATGATCTGGGGTGAACAGGAGAGAGGAGACAAGAAAGAAAGAGATGAGCAGAAGCCCTTTCTCGTTGGTGCATTCCACAAGCATTTATTAAGCACCTTCTGTGTACTAGGCACTGCACCTGGGATTCAGTGGTGAGACTGCCCTCCTGGACGTGATGATCTGGAGGAGAAGGGGCCAATGATGAAGCAAGGAAATATATTGTGCCTGGTGGCACTAAGTGCTATGGGAAACGGGAAGAGAGAATGGATGTGGGATAGAAGTGGTTCTTGAGGTGACATCTGAGCTGGGACTGAATTAGGTATCAATGGAGTCATTTAGATAGTCGACGGAAGGGTGCTGCAGGTAAGTGACCCAGTGGTGCTGCAGGGAACCCAGGAAAAAGGCACTGAGGTGCCATCTTGAATCCTCCATTGGTCAGTTGAGTGGGCTTCTCTGAACCTCAGTTTATTCATCTGGAGACTGGGAACGACAATGATGAAACCTCTTTCAAAGGGGTCTTGTAAGGATGTTATGGCAGAGCCTCCAGACGGCGAGAAGACTGACAGTTGAGCACTCAAGTTGAGAAAAGCACTATATTGTACCAGTGCTGGCCCAGGGGTATCGTTACCCAAAGCTGAGCAACAGTGTGGTTTAGGGGATCTCCTTTCATACTCTGAGGTAAAGATTCACCTCCTTGGCTATGTGTGGTTTCTTCTGGCAACTTTTATCCACTTTTTACAGCTGCAGAGTAGGGAGGCCATGCTTGATTGTCCTTCATCACGAAAACAGGACGTTTCTACAGTCTCTGTAAGAGGACATAGCTGCAGCCTCCAGAGTACCATGGAAAACTCCTGGCAGAGTAACTTTTGCACTGGATTCAGGGAAAAGGTCTTCTACCACAAGGACACTATGAGAAGGAGGGATGGGTGCTAGTCCTGCCTACTACCAATATCACCTAGATTCTTCTCATCCACTAATAATGATTGAGGACCACAGTAGGAACAGAATAAGACATTCATTCCGTAATCAAAAAGGAAGAGGAGAGCTCTCCAATCCTTTTCCACGTGGGGATTAGCTTCTATGCTTTTTGCAAAGGAAGAGAAGGGAAAGGGTTAGCGTTTAAGTCTCTGTTGACTTCTGGGAGATGGAGGAATGTTCCAGAACCAGAGGACCACGCCTATGCCCAGTCCTACTCTGGCCTGGTTCTGGGCTGTCATGGTGCCCAAAGGGTGGGGATTTAATGTGTCCTTCTTGACCTTTGGATCATGTTGGCCTTCATTTTGGCTGGTTGGTTCCTCTGTTACCCTGCTTCCTATTCTCAAAGCCTCTCCTTTTCTCTATGCTGTTTCTCATCACTGCCCACTGCTACTTGGAGAATCAGCTGTTGGGGGAAAGGGTGAGCGGCATCTGTGATCATTCGGAAGCAAGATGATGATAGTTAGGGAGGTGGTGGGAAGCAATCCACTTGTGGAGAGATTTAAAAGACCTTGAAGCAGTTGCTGAGGGTCAGGCCACTGGGAAAGGGGGTGGGAGTTTTGTGTATAGAGCTCCAAGGGGAAATTGGGGCTGCCCAAGGTGGTATTTTCAGAAGGGCCTAGGAGTGAAGAGCAACCAGAGAGGAGAGGAAACCAACACGCACCTTCAAGGAAGCTGGGACAGTGGAGCTTTGCTCCGGAGGGAAGGGAACTGGCCTGTCTCTGGGTCAGAGTGTCCCTGAGTCACATCAGGGACACATCATGTTTTCCATCCCTGGGAGTGTTCACTTGGTCACCTGGGAAAGGTGATGTCCACCAGAGTTCTCAGCAACACATTTACACATTTACTCCTCTCTGGCATGAAGAAAGAAGTCAGGGGAGAGTCTGTGAGATCATGGAAATGTTCTGTATCTTATCAAACCTTTATCCACTGACTTGGCATCTGTATTAGTCAAAGTTCTCCAGAGAAAGACAACCAATGAGAGACAGACAGACAGACAGACAGACAGAAAGAAACAGATTTTAAGAAAGAAAGAAAAACACTTGGGGCGCTCCCGGTTGGAGTAGCGGTTTGGTCCGCCACCTCTGGCGGAGAGCAGCCCATGTTCATTCCAAGAACCTGGGTTGCATGCCAGGTCCGGGGGAAAAACCAAAGTGAACAACTAAAGAAAAAGAAAATGCTTCTTCCTCCTCTCTCTTCCTGCCTGCACCTTTCCTTTAAAAAAAGAAAGAAAAGTACATTCAGTCCCTGTTTCTGGCACTGAGCTAAAACTAAAACTCTTGGGATCTCAGAGCTGGGAGCCGTAAATTGTGTTCTTTGTTATGCTAAGGAGCCAACTTCCCAGCCGCCCGCAGACCACCTGTGGACCGGTTGCCAGGGGAACCGACCTTGTAATTAGAAATTGGAACTAACGCCCCTCACCCGCTCCCCCAGGCGCGGGCGAGGGGAGAGGAACTCCGGGAAGCAGTTGGCCAGGACCGAGGGTTTAATCAGCCAAGCTTGTGTAATGACGCTTCCAGAAAACCCCACCGGACTGGCGTTTGGAGAGCTGCCAGGTTGGTGAGCAGTGCAGGGCTGGGAGCTGGCTCTGGGGAGGACGTGCGAGCGCCCACCTTCCCGCATACCTGCCCGGGGCAGCTCTTCCATCTGGCTGTGCCAAAGTCATAGCGCTTTAGGTGAAACCGGTAATGCAGCAAGGAGGAAGCTTCTTGACTTCTGAGAGCAAATTCTCGGGGCTCGTGGGGACGTCTGCTTTATAGCCGGTGGGTCAGAAGTACCAGTGACCGCCTGGCTCAGACAGGCTTCTTTAGGGAGCTGGGGGAACCCAGTCTTGTAGGATCAAGTTCTTCTTTTTGTTTAAAAGGAAGGTGCAGGCAGGAAGAGAGAGCAGGAAGAAGCACTTTATTTTGTTTATTTGTTCATCTTAGTGGTTGGGTCTTGAACATGGGACCTTGGGATGTATGCGGACTACATCCAGGGGTTTTATCCGCTAGGCCACCAGGGCTCACCTAAGGACAAGCTCTTACCCTGTGGAATCTGACGCTCTATCCAGGCTGGTAGTCTCAGAAGTGAGTTGCATTAGGGGACATGCACCTGTGCATCCTGAGTTTTGTTTGTTGGTGTGGGGAGCCCCCTTACCCAGCACGTCATTGGAAATTGGACTCTAGGAACCCTGAATTCTCTTTGGTTAAGGAAAGGTGCAGGCAGAAGGCCAGCAGAAGCACTAGGTTTATTTCGTTTAGTTTTGCTCTCTTGGTTGTGCCTGCCCCCTTCCCACGCCCCGTCACCTGCCTGGACGTGAAGCGGGGACCCTTGCGCTGTGTGTGGACTGCATCCGCTCTAGGCGGAGGACCTAACTGCTATTTACAAGGGCTGCCCTTCCTCTGGGTTGGACCCAGGTGTCCTGAGTTATCAATGTTGAAAACCAACCCCCTTGCCTGACCGAATCACTCTACTTTCTGCCTAAACACTCCCACCCATGATAGTGCAGTTGATTTCTCTCTAAAAACCACGCTAAGTTTATGGATGAAGACTGGTGGACTCTAGAAGAATCTCAGGAAGAATCTATGCTTGTTTGAAGGCAGGAAAAAGCTGATTTCCCAGTTCAAAGTCAGTGAGGCTAGAGGAAGACAGCCTCATTTTTTTTTTTTTTAAGGACAGGCGGGAATGAAGGTGAACAGGCAGGCAGGAAGAGGAGAAACATTTATTTTATTTAGTTGTTCATCTTGGTTGATCCTCCCAGGCCCTCGTCTTGAACCTGGGTCCTTTGGATGTATGTACTATGTCCAGTGGCCTTAACCACTAGGAATCCTCTTACTTGAAGGAAGGTCAGCTTTTGTGTTCTATTGAAGCCTTCAACTGATTAGACGAGAACCACCCTTTGGATGAGAACAATCTGCTTAGTGTACTGATTCAGAGGTTCATTTTATCCAAAAATATCCTCATAGAAACATCCAGAATAATGTTTTTATGTTAAAATCTTACTGATTTAATTTTACTTGTTTCTTAAACACTTGAAAGTCTGTTGAAAGAACATTACATCATTACAGCGCATCATTATGAATCGACTTCTGTGTATGATGCATTATATTTACTGCTGGGCCTTTTACTGTATAACTGACCCCTTAAATTGTCTGCCACCCCCTTCCCCTTCCCTTCTAAAATCACTCACTTGAAAATTCTATTGTTTAAAATAGCTTTATTATTTATTTTGTTTGCATGGCTCTATGCATGGTAGACTATTGAAATCGTACCTCAGTCTGTGAGTGTCTCACACCACACCCACCACCAGAATTCTAGTGCCCTTGACCGCCATCTTGTCCCTCCTTCCTTCCCTCCCTGCTCCCAACTCCACCAGCGTGTGTCCCGTGAGTTTTGAGATCTGTCTGTTTTGTTTTTTAAAATATTCCTCATCTGAGTGAGACTGCTGTATGCTTCTCTTTTTCTTTCTGGCCTTATTTTGCTAAACATGATCCTCTCCAGGTCCAACCAGATTGTTACAGAGGGCTCAATTTTCATCTTTTTTTTTTCAGTAGCTACATCACATGTCATTGACTCTGTAGACCACCGCTTGTTTATCCAGTCATCTGGTGATCGGCATTTTGGCTGTTTCCATGTCTTGACTATATGACCTGTGCTGCTATGCACACAGGATACAGATAGTTTTTCTGATCAGGATTTTTGTGTTCTCTGGGTCAATGCCTAGACGTGGGATTGCTGGCTAGAATGGTAGGTCCCTGTTTATTTATTGAGGAGTCTCCATACTGTTTTCCAAAGTGGTGCCACTAACTCACATACCCATCTAAGGTGAAGAAGGGACCAGAATAATGTTTCACTAGACATCTGGGCACCCAGCGGTCCAGTCAAACTGTCACCTTATTAAGCCTCACAGCCTCCGGGATGAATCCTTCCACATCACTTATCCCTGCTAGGACTACAAAAGGCAGCTTTTTCAGCCCTGCTCTTCCTTCTCCTGTAAGGAAACCCTTCTCTTCTCTGTCATTGAGCTATCTAGTCCTTAATTGTTGAGATCAGACACTTTCTTGGTTCTTGCTACATTCCATGGAGTAGTGCAAGTTACTCTGCATGATGATGTGCAAATGAGCCCAGCCTTGGCCAGTGGAGGGCCATTTGCATTGGCTCCTCTGTCCTGCCCATTGACACATCTGCACTGACTTTCAAGTCCTTCCTTTCTGCTACAAGACATGCCAAGCTCTTTACATTCTTCCACAAGCAGGAATCTGTGTTTCGTTCACAGATGAGCCCTCCATGTTGAAAACAGTGTCTGCACCACTGTTGACATTCAATGTATTTGTTCGTTGACTGTGTGGTGAAGGAATGGTCCCAGGAGAGGACAGGAGCGGCCTCAGATCCCTCCCTGCTTGTCTGTCTGCATCCTTGATCTAATGCGTATTTGTTTTCTCACTGAGGTTGCTAGGGCTGGTGAAGGGTGTGGGTATGTCCACAGATTGCTGTGTCCATAAACACACTTCTGTGTGTCTTTGTGATGAAATCGGGGCACAGGTCAACAGGAGAGGGGTGATAGTGTTTGCCAGTGGGACTTTCAGTATTTGGAAGTGAGTTCCTGGGCTTGTGTCGTTGCGGGTTCAGCCTGTCAAAGGATCTGATGGAAAAGCATGCTTTTGGTTGAGGGCAGTGAATGTCAGTGCGTACATTTCTGTCTTTTTTGTTTTGATTTTGTTTGAAAGAAAAGGCGCAAGCGGGAATGAAGGTGAGCAGAGGCAGATAGGCAGGAAGAGAGAGGAGGACGAAGTATTTATTATTTATTTTATTTCATTGTTCATCTTGGTTGTTTCCCCACGACCCTGTGTCGCAAACCCAGGACCTGGGAGAAAAGTCGACTGCTCTTGGCCGGAGGCAGCAGACCTAACTACTACTCCACCAGGGTGCATACATTTGAGAGTAAGAACTTGTTTTTTTTTATTGTGTTGACGTTATGATGTTAGGTATTGTATAAAAAAACCTAAGATACCCTAACCATCTAAATCAAGTCATGTGTCCATATTTGGCTGGGCTGAGTTGGGAGAGTCTTCTGTCCACAGAGAGTTGGCTGAAAGTCACAGAAATGCTTGATGGGTTTTCAAGATGGCTTCCTCCCAGGCTGGGAGTCGGTGTTGGGTGGTGGCCTTCTTCCACGTGGCCTGGGCTCCTCCCAGCACAGGGACAGAAACCCACCAACATACAGGCTTTGGAAGTCTCTGCCATGTTGGAATTGGTCTAAATGAGTCACACGCTTCAGCCCAAATTCTAAGGAAGGGGAAATAAACTCTCCTTCTTGGTGGGAAGAAGGGTTGGCGACCTCCCCGAGTCCACTGAAGCTCTTGCCATCATCACACTTCACAAAATGAACGCTGCTTCTGTCGTGTGACCCAACGCCCGGACATGTTGACATCCTCCATCGTCTCTGCCCCATGGTTCTCTCTCTTTACACTTCGTTTCTGTTACTACCGGAAGAGAAGGTTACACATGTGGTTGCTGTTTTTCCTTCAGCCTTTTCCTCTAGAACAAATGTTGGGGACCCGGGAGGTGGGGGGCAGATTTAATCCCGCAGAGGCATCCTGGTCTGTGTCTGCTTGTGTTTTCTCTGCCTTGACAGAGAGGCAATAATGGTGACAGGTTTCTAAGTGGGTGGGGAGGGCGGGGCTGTGGTTTGTGGCCAGAAGTCGTGTGAGGTATGTTCTTGCCTCTTTGTGACCCGGAGGGAGCATACCAGCTGCCCGCGAGAACCTGTGAACTGAGCAGCCTCATGGGGTGTGGAGTGTGGGTTTGGGGTGGGCTGGGGTTAAGTCAGCTTGGATTTAGTGCTGGGAAAGTGAGACTTCCCTGTGGGGTCTCTTGAGGCCAAGAAAAGTGCTGACGTCCCTCTAATATCTTCGTCCTGAAAGACGGGGCCCCCAGGTGCCAGGGAAGGGGTCTGGCTTGAGATCCGGTGGCTCTGACCAGTTTCTGGGGGTCAGTGTCCCTGAGAGTGGAGAACTGTTCTCTCCTTTGTCCCTGTGGGCAGTCACGACAGAGACACAGGGAAAAGAGAGAGAGGCAGTTAGAGAAGCAGAGACATGGAGAGAGGAGGACAAGCAGGAGACACAATTGGGGGGGTGGGGGGGTGCAGGGAGGTAGGGAGTGGGGGAGAGAGAGAGAGGGAGAGATTCTGTCTGCTTTAAACCAGCCATCCAGAAACATACTGTGTCCTGTCCCACACCTTACTCTTCTTTCCACCTGATGCCCGCAGATCTCCCTCTGGCCACCTGATGGAAGGTGGAGACCCACCCTGGGTGGGAATCTGCAGGGAGACACAGACCAAGGGCAGACATGTTGCTGGACTCCTGGCCTCTCCTCTCAGTGCAGACCATCAAGGCCCCGGGGCTCCCTCCAGAGGGGCCCCCAGTCCTCAGATGTCCCCCTGCCGAGGTGTGAGGGCTGTGGGGGCCATGGCAGTGGCTAATAGTGGGATTGCAATCATGCTGTGTTCACACCAGCCGTGTCACGCTGGAATGTGGCCTCTCTGTGCCTCACTCTGCTCCTGTGAGATGAGGGTGATTACAGGCTTGCACATTTCAGCAGAAAGAGACCTAGCGAACTGCATGCATGATTTACATTTTCAAACACACAATGCATACATGCAAACACACAAATCACACACACATGCATGCACGCACACATAGATGCACATGTGGGCACATGTATAAATATGCACAGACATAAATACATATATACACACATACATGCAAACATACACACACAAATAGACATACATACATATATATATTGTTTGTTTTTCAACTAGACCCAAATCCTGGTCCATGTACTTTTAATATGGTCTGCACCTTAGCTGTCTCAGCCACCTGAGCCACACACTTGTGACCTCCCCCGCCTTTTTTTTTTCAATTTTTTTCTTTCAGGAAAGTTGCAGACAGGAATGAAGGTGAGGCGAGTAGGCAGGCAGGAAGAGAGGGAAGGAACAAGCATTTTACTTTATTTTTATTTTGCTGTGCGTCTTGGACCCAGGATGCACACCTCGGTCGTTGGGATGTAAGCAGACTTGGCTCAGCTGGAGGTGGCTGACCCAAGTGCTGTTCCACCAGTTTGCACTGCGCCTCTTGTTTAGAAAAAGTGAAAAGCAGCAGGTGCTGTGGTCTCTGTGTTGGCTCCACCCTTCCCCCTAAATGCATCTGTTGAAATCTTGTTGCCCAGATGGGACTTTGGTGAGGTGATGAGGTCGTGAGGGTGAAGCCCTCATGCGTGAGATAAATGCCCATATAAAACCCTAGAGGGCTGCCCGACCCCTCTTGTCACTTGAGGCCCTCACAGGAAATCCATGAGCTGGACCCTCGTCTGCTGCCCTGACCTCAGACTTCCAGAACAGCGAAAACAAAAAGTTCTGTCTCACCCTTGTGGCGGCGGATGTGGGAGGGCTAAAGCGCAGACCATGTCAAGTCCAAGGATGGGGGTTTGAGACCTGAGTTCAGGGAGGGGCAGTGAAACAAGTAAACAAGTAAAAATGCTTTTGCTCTTTAAAAAAAAAAAAAGAGGGGAAGAAAGGAAGGAAGAGGGAGGCAAGGAGGTCACATTAAAGGAAGCATGTTGGTTTCTCACCTGGCACTGGATCTGGAACCCTGGTCCTTCGACTGGAATGGTCCACACACCAGCATCTCAGCAGCCTCCGCTGCAAGGATGTCTGCCCACCCTCTTTTCCTTCCTCTCTCAAAACAGTTTTTCTTCTGTTTTTTATCAGTTTAGAAGTTCTAGTTGTCCAAATGAACAAAGACACAGGTGAAATGGACTTTAACAATGTATTTGATTTAACCTAACTTAATGCTATCATTTCAACTGAAAAACAAAATTTAAAAAATTGGCATAATGTCGTGGCTCAAGCTGCTGAGGCATCTGGAGGGACCCGGGTTCAAGACTCAGGGTCATTGTCCCTACAATGAAACAAACATATAAATAAGAACGCTGCTTCCTTCTCTCTCTCCTTCCTGCCTACCTGTTTTCATTCCTGCCCGCCTTTCTTCTCCACTTAAAAACCCAAAACAACAAACAAAAATGGTTCACCCTAGTGGCCTAGTGTTCCAGTCCACAGCAGCACAGTCCATATTCCATCCCAAGGTCCCACCAGGTTCACAGCCTGTGGCTTGGGGAAACAACCAAGATGAGCAACTGAATAAAATAAATAAAAACACTCCTTCCTCCTCTTTCCTCTTGCCTGCCTACTCGTCTTCATTCCTGCCTGCACCTTTCCTTTAAAAAAAAAAATATCAACCAATTCTTTTTAGGTGTTCAGTAGTTTACTTGTCTTGCATTTGCATTAATCTTTATACAGTTTTCATAGAGTAATCAAATAACACAATTACGAAAATGATACCATATTAGCAGGTTACTGGAACCAGGGCAGCCAGTCTTCAAGGATGAGGAATTTAAAAAAAAATATCTACTACCATGTCCATCCAAAGTCAAAAAAGTATCAAGACACTTTGCCTTCTTCTCGCCGTGCTGTGTCTTCCAAACCAGGTACCTGTTTTACACTTAAAGCACATCTCCCTTTCGACTGGCCCAAGTGTTGTTAGAAATACCTGTTCTTCCAGTGGAAAGAGTAGATTCACCTACCCAGGTGATCGCCAGCTAGCTTTGCAAGCTTTTTCATCATTTGATTGAGGATCCATTTAAAAAAAATTAATTAAAAAATATTACGTGTTTTAGAGGAACTGACTACATTTCAAATCATTATTTTGGACAATGTTATTCTGGTATCTCCTTTTTGGAAATTTTCAGTATTTTTGCTTTTTCTTTTAAAAGGAACAGTGCAGGCAGGGATTGAAAGGGGTGGGCAAGGCAGGCAGGAAGAGAGAGGAGAAAGCAAAATTTTATTTTATTTAGCTGTTCATCTTGGCTGTTCCTCTGGCTCCAGGCCTCTGAACCTGGGTCTTTGGAATATACGTGGCGAGGCTCAGTGGCCTTTGCTGCAAGATCACCAGGGTATCTGGGTTTTAAGAGAGGAAGGAAGGAAGGAAAAGGAGGAAGGGACATCTTTATTTATTAAGTTGCCCTGCCCTGCCCCGCCCCACCCCGCCCCGCCCCCCAAACCCTGGTCCTTGGGTTGTATGTGGCCTGGACACCCATGAATCAGCAGCCTGAGCCATAAGACGCACCCCTGGAGTAATTTTCTGTATCAAGTGAATCAATACCCTCGAGCACTTAGTTTCAAGCACTTAGTTTGATAGCTGGTAAAGGCTGCAGATGTGTCTGTTCCACAGCAAATATATGCAACTCAAGATTCATTGAGCTCCTCTTGGCGCCTAAGAACTATTTGGGGTGTGGGGTTCACAATGAAGGAAGTCACACCCTGCTTCGTCTTCCCAGGATTTTGATTCCAACACTGGACATAGCAGAACATAGCAAAGTACTTGTGTGGTTAGAAATTCCCTTGAGACATACAGCAAAGAAGGAATCGGCATTGAGATACTTCCAACGGGGATTAGAAAGGGGACACGTGGACCCCATTACCTGCAGGCTGCATTGGAGAGACACACAGGCAGGAAAAATGCTTTGGAAGTCAGAAAGAGAAAAACAAACATTGATTTCACTCGGACTTGGTGTATAGAGAAACCAAACAAATAAACCAAGTCTCATAAAAATAGTCTATAGGACTTAAATTAGTGGTTGGGAAGAGGGAGGGTGGGCCTCAAATTGGGTAAAAGTGGTCGTTTATATGGTAAAGAATAGAACTGGACCATTTGTGTGAGCTTTATGTGTTGTATACAGGTGTTGAGTTTTTGTTTTTGGAGGAAAGGTGCAGGCAGGAATGAAGGTGGGTTAGCAGGCAGGAAGGGAGAGAAAGGAGATGCATTTTTATATATTTATTTTATTGTAGTTGTTCATCTTAGTTGTCCCCCTGGCCCTGGGATCTGAACCTGGGACCTTGGTATGTCTGTGGACTGTGCCCCGTGAACTAAACAGCTAGGCCACTAGGGGGCGCCTCTTTTTCCTTTTTTTTTTTTTTTTTTTTCTTTTTAAAGTGGCTTTTGACCAGAAAGGTTCCACTTCATGAGGTTTGGCCTATTATTATCCCCGCTTCTAAAGGTGAGGACACTGAAGCTTAGAGGCATTGGGTAACCTGTCAAAAATGGCAGAATTTAGACAAAATGGCATATCAGCGTTTCAGCCCAAAGTGGATTGATTTCAAAGTCCAAATTTGATTCTTTCTACCAACAGTGGCCAAAAGAGGCAGAATCAGCCTTCATCCACAGGAGGGACAGCTGGAAGGACGAATAGGTAGATAGAGGGATTTCACTATCATATGTACCCCCAGTCTGGGGCTTGCTGGTGTGAGAGATCGAAAAGTTGTGAGCAAAAAGGCTGGTCACTACCCAGTTTCCTGCTTCTCAGTTTGCTTTGGAGATAATAGCCACCCATGAGGTTCCCATGTCTCAGACACATGCTCGAGATTTCTTTTTTCTCTTTTTCAGCTTTATTGAGGTATAATTAACATATAACACTAAGTTGAAGTCCACTGCATTTCATTTGATACACGTAACATGGCCAGATGGTTGACACCAGTGAATTAGTTAGTGACTTCCATCATCTCACGTAATTATTATTTATTTTATTTTTTTGATCATGTTTTTTGAAAAGTAGTAATTATTCTACACATTAAAATAACTTTCTATGTATAGGTTCCCCATGCTTTAGCACACCCTGCCCTCCATCACATCAGGTGTTCTTCACTCTCGTCCCGTGGCCTCCGCCACCATTTGCGCCCCTGCCACCCCATTCCCTACTGGTCACCTCAGTTCTGTTGCAAGTGTCCAAGGTTGGTTTTGTTTCATCTGTTCCTTTATTTTGTCTGATCACATTCCACCTATGAGTGACGTCATCTAGTATCTATTCTTCTTTTTTTGACTTGTTCCGCTGAGCATCATCCCCTCTAGCTCCATCCATGTTGATTCACATGACAGGGTTTCATCTCTTCTCAGGGTTGTGTAGTGTTCCATTGTATATATGGACCACATCCTCTTGATCCATTCATCTGATGTGGGCACTTACTAGTTTCTAGTTCTTAGCTATTGAGAATAGGTCTGCAAATAAACATGAAGATACACACATCTCTGTGGATGGGTTCTTTCATATCTTTTGTGTAGATGCCCACAAATGGCATGATGGGATCATATGGGATTTCCATCTTCAGTTGTTTGAGAAATCTCCAAACTGTTCTCCATAGGGCTTGCACCAATTTGTACTCTTCTTTATTTTTTAAAGGAAAGGTAGAGCCAGTAATAAAAGTGAGTACGCATGCAGGCAGGAAGAGAGAGGAGGAAGAAGCACTTTATCTTATTTATTCATTCATCTTAGTTGTTGGGTCTTGAACACGGGACCTTGGGATGTATGTGGACTACATCCAGGGGCTTTATCCGCTAGGCCACCAGGGCTCACCTAAAGGCTGAATTCTTAAACTGTGGAATTAAACGGTGTCATTTTCTTTTATTTAGTAGTTCACCTTGGTTGTTCCCTGCTACCTCAGGATGTGAACCCGGGTCCCTGGGATATATATGGAGTGTGCTCTTGGCTGGAGGCAGCGGACCCAACTGATACTCCACCAAGGCGCACCACCCTTTCTTTTCAGTTTTGAGCACCTTTAAAATCTACTCTAGCCAACAAATGAGCAGCTCACGTGGAAAATGGGCAGGCGCGCTCTGGTGGCTCAGTGGCTAAGTTTGGAGCTCTGATAGAGTAGTACATGTAAAGTCCAAGGACAAAAGTGTGGGGCCTGGGGTGGAGGTGGGAGGGGGGTGCACAGGGGAGAAACAACCAATAGGAACAACTAAATGGATGGTTGAACGCTTCTTCCTCTTCTCTGCCTGCCTGCCTGCCTGCCTGCCTGCCTGCATTCCTGCCTGCTTCTTTCCTTGAAATAAAAGCACATTTTTCTAAACGAAATGCACAAATGGCCAGGAGGCACATGAAAGCTACTGGATGTCACTCATAGGTAGCAAACTGCAAGTCAAAAACCACATGGAGATATCACCTCACCCCTTAGATAAGAGGACACCAGTGTTGGGGAGGAGGCCAAGATCTAACCCTTCAATCCCATTATGTGCTGCATTCCTTCCCCTGGAGTAGTAGCTGTGGCTACTGTTTTCCCAGGAGTGGACTTGTGATGCTGAGTGTTTTAAAAGCTTTGCACTTGAAAAGACTGGTGTAGGGTTTCTCAGTGGTTGTGGAGTCCGTGATCCTCCCTGAGCGTGTGTGGTGTCCTGGTCCCTTTGTCTCTGGTGGAGAAGAGTGGTTAGACAGCTAGGGACCGGAGGGGCCGTTCTCTGGGACACTTTGTGCCCGAAGGACCTTTTCTTTGGGCACCCACACCTGCACCTTCCTCCTGCTGCACCCTCCCCAGCGCTGGCTAGTCCGAGGTGTGGCTGCCTGTCTGAGAAACACCATTCCTCTGTGACGTGGTGGGAGGGAGCTGAGACACGCTGGTGAGACGCTGGGTCCCTGCAGAAAGAATGCGTGGCGAGTCGGTGGGCAGGAACACACAGTGTGTTTATTAAAAGCAGAAGTAACTAGTTAAGGTTACATCAAGAGAATGCACACGTGTGGGTGTGCGGAACCAGAGCTGCCTGCCTGCTTCTCACAGGCAAGATGGAGTCTGTGTACATATGAGAGTCAGGGGCTCTTGGGGTGTGTCCAGGTTACCTGGAGAAAAAAGGTGCCAGTATCTAGGGGTGTGTCCTAGATGCAGGCTGCTAAGGTGATAGTCCCCCGCTTGGGGTCTCTTTGAGGTTTTGCCAGTTAGATTGCTAGTCACACATCTGCCTACTGCCCTGCAGATTCCAAGCTATGCTGTCCCCGCATCACTCTGCATGCAGAGAAGTCTGTGCCTTTGAGAGATGGACACTTGTCCATTCCCCGCAGAACCGCATGTCATCTGCGGGAGTCTGTCCTGTTCCTGGGGTATGTCACTGTCTTCCGTGACTGTGCTTTCCTGAGACCTCTGGTTTGTAACAACCCGCAGCTGACACTTGCTACTTGTGGGAATCCCCGAGCCTCAGTTTCTCCAGCTGTAACAGGTCTCCTGTCTGGGTAACACGTCTCTGAATGATTGTGGCAATTATTACAAGGAATTGAAGAAATTAGTCTCCCTCTGTGGGAGGGGGGCAATGGAGGGGAGGTGGGGGTGAGAGGGGAATAGAAGGTGGAAGGAGAGGGGAGGGGTGAGGGGAGAGGGCCTCCTAGGACGGGGTGTTGCAGGAAGGAGGGAGGCATGGAAGAGAGGCTGGAGGCCTGGGATGGGAAGAGGGAACAAGACGTGGGCAGGGACTGAGGGAACGGAATGGGGGATGAGGAGGATGGGGCCTGCAGAGAGAGGGGGGTGGGGGCAGGGGCAGGGGCGGCAAGCATGGGAGGGCGAGGGTACACAGGAAAGAACTGGGGGTGGGTGCAAAAAAGTTGCTTGCTGGGTAGCGTTTTGCCAGAAGACTTTTTAAAGCCACACTGGCATTTGGGACTTCTTTATATATATAAATTTTTTTTAAGGAAAGTTACGGGTAGGAATGAAAGCAAGCAGGCAGGCAGGAAGAGACAGGAGGAAGAAGCACTTTATTTAGTTGTTCACATTGGCTGTTCCCCGCTCACCCCTGGTCTTGAACCCAAGATCCCTTGGGATGTATATGGGACTGCTCCCAGGTGCACTGAACCACCAGGCCACCAGGGTGCTCCCTCTCTATTCTTTTTATTTGCTTACTTACTTGCTTACTTATTTATTTATTTACTAGGCTCAATTATGTCAACAAATGATAGGCTCAAACTCTGGGAACTTGATGAGCCTAAAGTTGTATTTTGAGAAAACTACTGAAAAAATAAAGAGGGGCGAGAAGGGAAGCGAGAAGAGGAGCCGGTGGAACCTCTAAGTCGATTACACGTCTCCCTTTACATGGGCTCAAAGCCAAGTCGATACCCAACCTTGTTTTAAAATACCTCCCCGCATGGGAACAGGCACCACCCTTTTCTTGCAGACATTGCTTTGTTTTTGTGTTTTTCCTTTCCTGTTTCCTCGCTTAAGTGTTAGCTTGTTGTGTGCAGCTTTATATCCCTTTTGAATTAGGATGTCGAGCTAAATCCACCCAGAAATACTATGGTAATGAAAAAAGCCTGAAGGCTACACAGTTCACTTTTTTTTTTTTTTTTTTTTTTTTAAGGAAAGGTGCAGGCACGAGTGAAGGTGAGTAGGCAGGCAGACAGGAAGAGAGAGGAGGAAGAAGCACTTTCTTTTATTTAGTTGTTCGCTTTGGTTGTTCCTGCCAGTACCAGGACATGAACTTGGGACCTTGGGATGTCTGTGGACTGTGCCTGACCCCTGCTCCACCAGGGAGTGAAGCTTCAGGTGTACAGCTTTGATAGTTTTGATGTGGGGGAGGGTGAGCTGAGACACACTGATGGGACCCTGGGTCCATTCAGAAAGAATTCATGGCGAGAACTTTTTGGTCAGGATCACACAGCAAGTTTGTGCAAAGCAGGAACAGTGAGTTGATTGAAGCTCTGCGCAGGTCAGGAAAGTTATGTCAAGGGAATGCACATGCGTGTGTACCTTGTATGCTGCCCTCATCTCCCACCCAGGCAGGATGGAGTTTGAATATGTGTGAAGGGTGGGGGCCTCTCCCTTCGTGGCCACGTCCAGGTTACCTGGCATAAATATCTAAGGGTGTGTCCTAGACCCAAGTGGTTAAGGTGGAGTCTTTGCTCTCAGGAGTCTCAGGGTTTGCCAGTTAGATCATTTTCTGCTCAGACATCTGCATACTGCCATATAGATTTTAGGCTATGCTGTCCCTATATCAGTTTGACATTTGTATGGAAAGAACATCTGCAACTGAGTGGAGGAGGCATTGGAGAGGGCAGGAGCAGGGTACAGAGATAAGAGTCTGCAGTTGTTTGGGGGCCATTAATGAAAACCTGGGATGACAGCAAACCGGCACTGAATGCCGGTTTTGCCCACATATTTTAATTCTCTGCCAGGTCTGGGGAGGCAGCAGTATCTGGGTGCTTAGTGGGACCTAGGGTAACAGAATCAGCATTTCAATGGGATTTTCGTATTAAAATTTGAGGAACACTGCTCTTATATGACCAGTACTGACAATGAAAGGGACAGAAAAGGGGCTAAAGCTGACACACAGGACGGACATCAAATGAAAATATTTGCATAGCACTCAGTCAAGGGAAAACCCGCTAATCAACAAAGAGAGAGGAGTTAGGTACGCCCTGGTGACCTAGTGGTTTAGTCCACGGTGACACAGTCCACAGTGACACAGTCCACATACATCCCAAGGTCCCTGACTCAAGACCCAGGGCCAAGGAAATGATCAACATGAACAACTAAATAAAATGAATTAAGTGCTTCTCCCTCCTCTCTTTCTGCCTGCCTGCTCACCTTCATTCCTGCCTGCATCTTTCCTTTCAAAAACAAAAAAGAGAGATGAGCCAGATAGCAGAAAAAAATTAAAAAGTTAATCAACAAAATAGCTCCCCAGTAACAGGCATATATAAAGTTGGGGGGCATCTCATTATCTGCTTCCTCTTCCCTTTCTTCCTTTCAGAGGGGAAGGCCTGCTTGTGAGCTCTTCCTCTCTCTCTGTCGAGAGTGCTTTTTCTTTTTCCTTTCACACCCCCCCCCAACAAAGCTCTTCTTACTCATTCACACTTGAGTGCTCCTAAAATTCCTTTCAGAGATTAGAACTCAAGCTCCTAACATGTAGGGTACCCTGGTGGAGTAGCAGTCTGGTCCACTGCCTTTGGCTGGCGCTGTCCACATGCATTTCAAGCACCCAGTTCCACATGCGACACAACCAGAAATAAATAAATAGAAGTGCTGTCTCCTCCTCTCCCTCCCTCTCTCCCTGTCTCCCATCCTTCCTTATCCTCTTCCTCTTCTCTTCCTCTCTGTCTTTAAAACCAAAAAATAACCCACAAAATGAAGGCACAAATAATTATTGCAGCAGAGAAGCTAATGATGTCAATGAAAAAGGGTAACGTGGCAAAAGGCCCTCATGATGGGGCAGTTGGTGGTTTCTAAAGTCTGGTCTTTTTTTCCAAGGAGTAGCCTGACATTGGATGGTACATAGGACAGATGAACTTTTCTCGAAGCCCGTATCCAGGGAGCCCTCTGTTTTGGACCCTACCTGTGTCGGTGGTACCCCTACTTCCATTTTCCTTTCTGCAGCGCCCAGAAGTGGGCTGTTACCGATCTGTAATCATGGTGTTTGCTACTCAGGGACAGTTTCATCGAAGGAAAGGTGCAGGCTGGAATGAAGGTGAGCAGGCAGACAGGAAGAGAGAGGAGGAAGTGCTTTATTCAGTTGTTCACCCCCCCTACCCTCCACCTGCTCTAGACCCAGTTCATGAACCCAGATCCTTGGACTTTGCTCAGCCAGAGGTGGCGGACCTAACCGCTACTCCACCAGGCCATCAGGGATGCCTCTTCTAAAATAACGGATGGAAACCAGCACAAATCCAATAGAATCAATGCAACTGTTAACTCTGTTTAGCTCGGCTGGCTATGACCAATACTCTCCTTAACTGTTTGACTACAGAAATTCCATTCTTTTTGTTCTTTTACCTTTGAGTTTTTTGTCTTGTTTTTTTTCAATTGTACTGAAGAAACTTTGCATCGTGACATCACACAGGTGTAAGGTGTACATCCTTGTAAATCACCATCATTGCATGATATAGTCCAGTTCCTCCCTTCACCACACACTGCACCCCCTCTCCCAGTTAACTGCCCCTCCCGCTTCCCGCAGCCACTAATTTGCTTTCTTTTTTTTTTGTCTATTTTTATTGGATTAATTTCCCTTGTTGGCTTGGTTTCTCTCTCTCTCAGAATTGAACTGTTTTATTATTTGCTAGTCCTTGAATACAGTCAAGCTGCTTTAACCAATTTTATGTTTTGGAAACCTTACTGTTATGTGTTCCTTTAAAAACGTGTAGGATTCTCACAGAGTGTAGAACAGATACCTCATACGTGCCGAAGCTTGTGCTTGATTTAAAAAAAAAAATGTTGTTTTAAAGGAATGTGACGTTTTTCTGCAGACAACAATTCCAGGGATCCTGACCTGTGTAGCACACATCACCACAGACCCCTCCCAGGGACCATCAGATCCCTGGAACTAGAATCACTGTCTTGGAACCAGAGTTTTAAAGTTCAGAATGACGCAGGGTATATTCAGCATCAAGTGGGTCCCTTAACCACCAAGATGGGCTCCTGATGCCTCTTTTACATGAACAGACCCATCACATTGGACAAATAGGAACTTCTGTCCTCTAATACCTGACCCAGTAAAATCTCATCCCAACCCCTATTTAGTCTGGAGACAAACCTGAGAATTTTGAGTCTCCTGATTCTTTGCCAGTCCACACCCAGTACAGCCTTTTCTCTCCTCAAAACCCAGTGCCTGCGTGCCCTGGTGAAGTAGCAGTTAGGTCTGCCTCCTCTGGCTGGGTGCAGTCCATAGACATCCCAAGGTCAAGGGTTTGCATTCTGGGCTGGGGAAACAGTCAAGATGAACAACTGAAAATAAAGTGCATCTTCTTTTTCTCGCTCCTTGCCTGCCTGCTCACCTTCATTCCTGATAGGACCTTTCCTTTTTATAGAAGAAACCATCTATATTTATTTTTATTTTTATTTTAATGGAGCAAGGCAAGCAGGAAGAGAAAGGGATGGGGAGAAACGTTTTATTTATTTAGCTTGTCATTTTAGTTGTTTCTCCCAGCCCTGGCTGCGATCCCCAGTCCCTGGGCTGTGCACGGGTTTAACCCCCGAGCCACCAGGGGGCGTCATATTTGTCTACACTACTGCAGAGGTAACGCTGACTCTTTTTCTTCTCTCCAGGTGGAGTTACGGACACCAGAGCTCTGCTAAGCCAGGCTGCAAGGACGACCCTTCTGCGTGATGGCCATGCATCCACCCTGCAGCCTTCTGCAGCAGAGCCTTCTCCAGCTGTGCCCACCTCCCCAGGGACTCACTCGCTGTCCCGGGTCAGGAATGTGAGTGACTCCTCCGTGAAGGCCAAGAGGCAGCTGGACAGCAGAAAGCTAATGAGCAGGGCCGTGTCCAGCCCTGTCTCTTCTGGGTCACCTGTAAGGCCGGAGGGTCCCCAGGGCTCCCAGAGTCCAAGTGCCGGAGCCCCGGGCTGGGACTCGGGAGGTCCCACCGCCCAGGCGCGTCCAGCGCCCCCTGCTGGGACACACCTTCTGGGTGCAGGGCTGAGGCGCCCGCCAAGCTCTCCTGCCAGGACCGGACAGAGTAAGTCCTCGATGTTTCCATCTTCCATGTGGACACTTGATTGACTGAGTGTTTTAAGCATTGTCTCTGGTTCTGTACGTCTTGGTTGAACAGATGGGAAGGCGGTGCCTGGGGCAAAAGGTGACCGCTGATAGACCCAGCCAGGCTTCAGGCAGCTTCAGAGTCAAATGGCAACGGCAGGGGCAGGTGTGCCCGGGTGGAGCAGAGGTTAGGTCTGCCGCCTCCGGCGGAGTGCAGTCCATGTACATCCTAGGGATTGGGTTCATGTCCCCGTGTCGTGGTGAGCAAGCAAGATGAACAATTGAATAAAATAAATAAGATGTTTCTTCCTCCTCTTTCTTCCTGCTTGTATCTTGCCTTAAAAAAAATTAACATTTTCCAAACACTTAGCATAGCACCTGGATCTTGGACAACCTTAGGACAAAGATAGTTCCTTTAAGCTATTTGCTGGGAACCTTCCAAATCACCGACTTCCTGGAACCCACGCTTTTGCTCTTTGTCTAATTCAGTAGCGTCCCCGGCTCTGTTCCCGCTTCACGTCAACACTGCCTTGACACCCTGGCCGGTTGCACCTGTGGGCATGTGAGATTAGTAACCCTCCTCCGTGTTACCTGAGCCGGCGACACGCACAGGGGTGTCTAGGAGACGGTGCAGAGCTGTAGGGCGTGGCAGCCACTAGGCCCGGTGTGCAGTGGTGGGGAGTCTTCCCGGCAACGGGGAAGTGCCACCTACCGCCGCTCATAGGGACAGAGGAGGTGCGGGCTGATCCCTGTCCGGCTGGCCTGTTTAGCTGAGGGGACATTGGGGTCGAGTGTGGTGCCTGTTCCCCGCCTCTGCTTTTGTTATCTGCTCAAAGCATCAAGGGGAGGATGTGTCTCAGTTACACCGGTGTCCCTCACTCACTCAGGCGTTTGGTAAATATTTACAGAGCACCTGTTCTGTGTCTGTGCTGAGGCACAGCCCAGAGGAGTCAGGGCCCACAGGGGGACAGAGGCCTCTGCTCTCACGGAGGCAGAAAATCAAGAATATCACGATTGTAAAAAAAAAAAAAAAGAGAGAGAGAGAACTAGGTGAATGGGGGGCCCAGGGAGCAACTTCAAACAGAAGACCTCTGAGGAGGTAACTTTTGAGTCCAGAGTGGGATGGAGAGAGGGACCCTGCAGGGGGAATGGCATTCCAGGCAGATGGAACAGCCTAGGTGAGAGCTGATCTGCTTGATCCCCAGCAAATGATGTCAACAAGCCAGCCTCCTAATGGTCACCTCCTCTTGGTCACCTCCTCTTGGTCACCGTGAGTTAGCTGAGCTGGACTTTCTGTCATAAGGTTTTCACAGGCTGGAATCAAGGCCTCATGTAAGACTGAAGTCCTCTCAAGGTTCAAATGGGAAAGTAATTGCCTCCCAGTTCGCTTGGATTAGGGGACCTGTAGCTGCTTGTTGGCTGGAGGACTACCCTCAAGTGCTTCCTGCAGGGTCCTCTCCCAAGTGGCAGCAGTGTGTGCTTTGTCAAAACATTTGATCCAGGGGAGTCAGAGAGACTTGAACAAGATGGTCTTTGTTTCTGGTTTTTTTTTGATATAATTATTTTATTATGATTTCTTTTGCTTACAAAGCCATACTCAGTTTAAGATATTGAGCTCGTTTTTCAGTCCGTGGGTTTCACACGCCACACCCCCCACCAGAGTCCCAGTGTCCTTCACCGCCGTTTTGTCCCTCCCTCCTTCCTTCCCTCCTCCATCCCCCTTGACCGCCGTCACTGTGTGTCCTGTGGCTTTTTGCTGGAGCTTATCCGTTTATTTGTTTCATTTCAGTATTTCGCCTGGGACCGAGACCATCCTTTTATTTCTCCTTTCCTTTCTAACTTACTTTGCTTCACATGATCCTCTCCGGTTCCATTCAGATTGTTGCAAAGGGCACAATTTCATCCTTTTTAACATCTGGGTATAGGAGGCCACAGTCTTTGGTCACCCGTCACAGAAGTGACAGACCATCCTTTTTGCTTTAGTCTTTTTATTAAGACAGGAAGTCCTGCCCACACCTGAGAGTCCAATCCTGCCTTTGCCTCTCCTTCACTGAAGGAGCCAGTTGGATGATTTCTCTGGGTCTCGGTTTCCACATGTGTGAAAAGTTGGGGAAAGTGTATTATTCTTAGCATTGCTGAGGCTTAATGAAATTAAAGAAGGGCCTGCTGGTAAATACCTTTGCATGCCTGAAGGACTCAGAAAAGTTTCGTGGTGATGAGGGGGATGAGGATTCTAAACCAGAAATAGATAAATGCCCTGGGACAATTGAGAAAGTCTTCGACCAGCTTATATGGTTCTGACCCACCCGTGGCCTGCGCAGGTGCGGGGCAGCTAGGACGAACTCAAAGGGGCCTGGAACTGGGAGGCCCCTTAGATGGAAGGCGCATCTCAACCTGGGAACCAGGTTCTTAACTTTGACAGAAGTTCAAGAACAAGTCAGAGGAAAGTATGAGGGAAAGAAAAGGTTTAGGTGCCTCTTGGCAGAGTAATGGTTAGGTCGCCACCTCCAGCAAGAGCACAGTCCACAGACTTCCCAAGGACCTGGGATCTTGTCTGGGAGGCTGGGAGAACTACCAAGATGAGCAACTAAATAAATAAAGTGCTTCTTCCTCCTCCCTCTTTCTGCCTGCCTATTCGCTTTCATTCCTGCCTGCACCTTTTCTTAAAAAAAAAGAAAGAAAGAAACATTTATTATTGGCAAAGTGTTTTATGTGTTTCCAGAGATGATCCATCCATAGGTTCTAGGTAGAATTAGACTCTTAGCATTTTTTGTGGGGGGACACAATTCAACCCATAATTTGAGGTTTCTTCCCCTAGAGTCATCCACACTTGAAATCTCAGTCGTCTTTACGTCCTTGACCTTTTTCGTTCACAAGGGATAGAGGGACAAAGTTTCAGCTTGGCTATTGAGCTGAGGCACGGAGACCCCATAAACAAGTCCTAGCGGGCATGTTAACCCTACTTTCCAGGTTTGTGAATGAGCCTTTGGAATCCCTATTTCTCGGGCCGCATCATCTGGGGGAATGAACACAAACACATAAATAATCTTCCAAATAATTATAAGAACGTATTTCTGTGGTCATGCTCATTCCCTGCTGTGTTTACAAGTCATTTAGTCTCCCCGAGGGACTTGCAGAAGGTGTCTCACATTTGTCCCCTGATAAACTTATGCCACCTCCTTGTCCTTAGCTCTGCTCTGTGGATGTGGGGTTTTCTCATGAGCATGAATAACAAAGTTCCAGAAGCAGTGCCCACTTGAGATGCCCAGAGAGCGAGGTTATTTTCCAAGGTGGTGGAGCTGGGATTTGAACTCTGTGTGTCTGACGCCCGAGCTTGTTCCTGCAAACCCCTCCTCAACAAACCCCCCTGACTCCAAGTTAATGAGGGGGAAGCTTCAGAGGAAGAGGGGCTATAGCTAAATCAGAGGTGAACCTGACCCCCAAACACACAGGCTGTTATTTTTTTCCCTCTTTTTAAGGCAGGAGAGCATATGTACCATAACATATGGAGATTATTAAGTGTATAGCTGAAGGTTTTCCAGCATCGATTATGAATCATTTCCAGCGTACAGCACAGCTGAAAGAAATCTGCAGTGGACTCGCCTGTACCCGCCACTTAGATTCTCCACGAATATTTTGCAACACTTACTTTCTCACACAGTGGGCCCTCCACCCACCCACTCCACCCATCCCTCCCTCCCTCCACCTTATATAAGCATCTTGTGTTCTGATGCATTCCAAACGCCTTGTAACTTCAGTACAAAGTGTAGTACCTAGAGTTAGATATTTTGGTGTAGATTTTTATCTTTCGAGGTCAACTTGACATTCAGTCAAGGCAGAGGTCTCGGGTGTAACTTGCTAAGAGTGGACACATTCAAAACATGCTATGACCCAAATCCCTATAAGAAATAGAATTTCAGCTCCACAAAAAAGGTATCAAATTATACCTTGCCCCCCTCCTCCTTTTTTTTTCATTTAGTTAAGGAAAAGTACAGGCAGAAATGAAGGTGAGCAGGCAGGAAGAGAGAGGAAGAACAGTGATTTATTTTATTTAGTTGTTCACCTTGGTTGTTTCCCTGACCCTGGGATATGAACTCAGGACCTTGGGATGAATGGGGGTGTGTTCTGCTGCTCCTCCACCAGGGCGAATCCTCCCCCTCCCCCCTGCTTTGTAATGAAGGTGTATTTTTAATTCAGTAATGTCCATAGACTTAAACATATACTTTTAAATGTCAAGTCTTACGTTCCAGCCCTAAGCTTTTAGCGATGTGTGTTGAAGTCTAGCCATAGGCTGTACTTGGAGTTAGTTGTCTTTATAACTGAATTTTATTGTTGAGCAGGATCCTTATTTTCAAGGATAGGTGCAAGCTGGAATGAAGGTGAATAGGCAGGCAGTCAGGAAAAGAGAGCCAGAAACGTTTTATTCATTCTTACTTCGTTGAGCATCTCAGCGCTTCCCCCAGCCCTGGGTCTTGAACCTGGGTCCTGGGGATGGATGTGGACTGTGTCCATCCAGACTTACCCGCTCAGCCACCAGGGTGGTTCTCAGCCAGAAGATAGTGTGCTTCTGAAGGACATTTGTCAGTATCTGCAGACATTTTTGATTGTCTTCACTGGGGATGGGGTTGCTAATGGGAACTTGTGGGATTAGGCCTGGGCTGCTGCTAAAAACCCTGCATGCACAGGACAGGACCTCAGGAAAGGATTCTCTGTCTCCAAAATGCTGATAGTGCTGAGGCAGAGAAATCCTTATATCAATAGGTGGGGGTCGCCGTTTGTCCCAGTGTGACTGGCATCATTCCAGTGTCCCGGTTTGAGAGTGTGTCCTGGTTTCCATCAGAGTTTGCTCAGAGTTCATTTGGGCAAACACACACCTAACACACTAGTTCTGAATTGCCTGACAGGGCTGCAGGTTTCCCCAGTGGGGACCTTACACCACCTGCCCCCCTCTCCTGGTTCCCCTATGGGTGTTCCTCCAGTCGGTCCTGGTTTCATTTCTGAAAGTGATGGTACGTCAGTGTGCACAGGTGACATAACAGGTAAGTCTGCCCTGATGCAGTTCACACCCATCGCAAGGACCCGGGTTTGCATCCCAGGACTGGAGGACAACTAAGAGCAACTAAATGAAAATGCTTCTTCCTTCTCCCTTCCTGCCTGCCTGCCCACTCACCTTCGTTCCTACCTGTACCTTTCCTTTAAAAAAAAACCCCAAAAACCTAAATATAAAATTATGCTAAATCTACCAGTCGGCCTCCAATCCTCCCGTCCATTGCGAGTGCCTCCAGAATTAGCCAGCTGTGTCTGGGTCTGAGACTGAGTTGACTTCAACTTTGAGACTGGCGCTCCCCCAAAGAAGTACACGCCGACCTTGGAAGGAGGAGGCAGCTTCAGATTGGTACGGAAAGTCGAGGGGGTGTAAAGGGTGGGTGGAAAACTGCTTGCTCTTTCATCCTCATCTATGTCATTCACCTCTTGATACCCAGGGAATGATGGTCAATCAGTAAGTAAATCAGCCAGCAGACCTTTTTTTTTTTTTTTTTTTTAGCATATCCACTGTGTGTCAATCACTCTTACCATATTTCTTTTTTTAAAGGCAAGGGGCAGGCAAGAAGAGAGGAGGAAGAAGCACTCGATTTTTTTATTTACTTGTTCACCCTGGTTGTTCCCTCTGGATTCCCGACTCGATCCCAGGGGTGTGTGGCCTGCACTCCTTCAGAGGCAATTGACCTAACTGCTGTTCCACATGGGCGTGCCTGTGCCATTCCATCTTTATCAGTTCAAGAGGCAGAGAGATATGTGTTGGTGCGGTGGAGCAGGCTCCTGGAGGGAGTTGGAGGGTATTCTGGAAACAGGGCCAGACATGATGCAATCTATCTGAAGGAGACATGGGAAGGGGGAGCCCCACCTCAGGCAGGGGAAGAGAAAGCAAAGCCTTTGCAAGGAAGGTGCCTGGTGAAGAGGGAGGATGGGCCTGGCAGGCTTGGCAGCAAGAAGCCAGGTATGTGCTGTGGGTGAGGGTCTGTCCTTTGGCCTGGCAGAAGCTCTGGTTGATGGAGCAGTGGGGTTTGGTGAAGGGGGAGCAGTTCTCAGGTCAAGGTGGGCCCTCACAACCAGGCTGCAGAGTTTGGACTGGATCCCGAGGGTGATGACAGAGCCCTGAAGAATTCGGACAGGGTGGGACCTGGCCAGTTCTGCATTTTTGGAAGGTCACAGTGTGGACTAGGTGGAGGGAGACTGAGCGGGTGGGGCTGGAAGCAGGGATGAGAAAAAACTTCACCAAGCAGCTGGAGGACAGAAGGCCCTGAACCAAGGTGGGGTGGGAACCAGAGTTATGCATGACTTAGCAAGTTTCCTGTGACAGAAGAGAAAGTTTCAGACTGTGTGTCAGCCTTAGAAGGCTGGTCCCTCAGATTGCCATGCAGCCCTTGTGCACCCATTGAGGAAATCCTATGACTTTAGCTTTTTATTTTTATTTTAAAGGAAAGGTGCAGGCAGGAATGAAGCTGAGTTAGGCAGGCAGCCAGGAAGAAAGAGGAGGAAGAAGCACTTTCTTTTATTTAGTTGTTCGTCTCCCCAACTGGGGTTGCAAAACTGGGTCCTTGGGATGTATGTGGCCTGCGCTTTGGCTGGAGGCAATGGACCAAAACACTACTCCGCCAGGACATGCCAGATATTTTTTCCTCTTCACTTCATCTTTGCAGTCTCATGGTATGTCTTTCATGAAGAAAGAGCCATGACTGATAGTCAGTCCCTACCCACCAGGGAAGATGGAGACAAGAGACAAGGGAATTGATGGATAGTACAATGTAGACAACTGGCAAGTGTTAGGGGTGGGAAATGAAGAGGAGGGGGTGATGAAGAAGGCAGAGCAGTTTGGGGGATATGGACAGAGCTCTCTAGGCAGTGACATCTGAATGGAGGCTGGCTGTATGGGGAGAAGCTCCTTCTGTGGAGTTCTAGGCAGAGGGAAAGCATGTGCAAAGGCCCTGGGGTGAGCAAAGCCTTGGTGGGTGCAATTCTAGCAAGGAGGCCAGTGTGGTAGAGCAGAGAAGTGGGGTGGAGGAGAGGGAGAAGAAAACTGAGAGGGGGCTGGATCCAGATCTTGGGTTGTGAAGGTCATGGGGGGCAAATTTAGATTATTTTCCAACTGTGAGAACTTTGTGGGGTTTTGAATAGGTCATCTATAAAAATGGCTTGGAGCACAGTGCCCATGAGAAGGGTGTGTCATTGTTTAGCTTGAAAAAATATGCTTTGGATAGACCTTTGTGCGACCCCAAGCTCTGCCAATTTTTTTTTTTTTTTTTTTAAGGAAACAGGCAGGCAGGAATGAAGGCGAATGGGCAGGCAGGGAAGAGAGAGAGGAGGAAGAAGCACTTTGTTTTATTTAGTTATTCATTTTGTTTGTTTCCCTTAGCCCCTGAGCATGAATCTAGGACCTCAGGATGTATTTGGACTACGTTTCCCGTGAACTAAATCACTAGGTTAATGGGTGTGCCATTAATTATATTTTTTTAATATACCTTTTATATTAAGGCAGTATTTAGTTACAACACTGTTCAAACTGTAGGAGTACTTGCTTACGCTTCTTCAAATATATGGTGTCACATCACACTCATCCCCAAATTTCTGTAGGCCTCCACCTCTGTCCACTGAACTTCATATTCCACACATGTGTGACATTGTCCAGTGTTTTTCTTTTTCCTTCTGACTTATCTCTCCTAGCGTCATCCCCTCTAGTTCCATCCATGTTGTTGCAAATGGTAAGATTTTCTTTTTTTTTAAAGGAAAGGTGCAGGCAGGAGAAGAAGAGTAGGCAGGCAGGCAGGCAGGAAGAGGGAGGAGGAGGAAGAGCTTTATTTGTATTTAGTTGTTCACGTTGGTTGTTCCCCCAGGACCTAGGACTTGAACCTGGGACCTTGGAATTTATGTGGTATTGCTCCCAGGTGTATTAGACTGCTAGGCTACCAGAGTGTACCTGCAAATGGTAAAATTGTATATTTTTGATAGCTGTGTAGTATTCCATTGTGTATATGGACCACATCTTCTTTATCCATTCATCTGACTATGGGCACTTCTGTTGTTCCCAACTCTTGGCTTTTGTAAATAATGCTGCACAAACTTGCCGGTGCAGGTATCTTTTTAGGATCCTAATCGTGTTTCCCTTGGATATGTATGTGGAAGTGAATTGCTGGAAACTACAGTCATTCTGTGATTAATTTTTTGAGGTCCCTCCATACTGATTTCCATAGTGGCCGCACCGGTTTACAATCCCCTCAGTAGGTTCCTTTTCTTCTCCACTTCCTCACCAACACTTGTTCTCTCTCGAGCTTTTGATGATTCATTGTGGTTTTTATTTCATTTCCCTAATGATCAGTGTTGCTGAACCCATTCCGTTGTAGATATTGCCCATCTGTATGTCTCTGATAACATCTCTCAGTTCTGGCAGCCAAAAATATTGTCAAATATCCCTGGAGTTGGGGGACATAATGATCGCAGGTTGAGGATTGCTCTTCTAGAATGTTCCCTCATGTCCTTTTCCTGGCAGTGTCCCCATGCCCAGAACCTTTTCTGACTTCCATCCTCATCCATGAGTCTTGCCTGTTCTTGAGCATCACCTGACGAATGGATAGGATGCCTCACTGTGTGGGCTGGTGTGTGTTATGTTTGCTCTGTGTGCCTCAGTTTCTTCCTCTGTGAAATGGGTTGATGAATGCACCCACCTCAGAGAGAGACCACAAGAACAAGTGAGCCATGAAAGTCCAGGAGGAGCATTGCTTTAAGGAAACTGAATAAATGTTTCTTGTGACCTCATGCCATTGTCCTTAGCTCTTAGCAGTCCTTTCCTGTGTCCCTGGTGCCGGGCACACAGGAAGAGGTCAGTGGACGTTATTCTGTCCTTGTCAGCACTGTCGTGTGGGTGGTGGGGCTGTGGACTCAGGCTCCCTCCAGTACTGGTCTCATCCCCTCTGAGCTTCTCAGTCTGAACCTCTAATCTGCCTGGCCTGTTCATTCTCCGGTACTGGAATTCCCTTCTCTGGACCACTCAACTCTCTCTCTCTCTTTCAGTAAATCGTCTTATTACTTCTTTTGCTTACATGGCTGTATGCATTTTCAGATTTTGAAAGCATGCGTGTATTTCACACCATACCTGCCACCAGAGTTTTAGTGCCCTTGACCGCCACCTTGTCCCTCCTTCCTTCCCTCCTCCCTGTCACCCCCCCCCTTAATAACCACCATCTTGTGTCCCCAAATTTCGTTCTTTTTCACTTCATTTCTTTTGTTTCTTTGTATCCCACATAGGAGCAGAAGCTTCCTGTACTTTTCTTTCTGGTTTATGTCACTTAAAATGACCCCTCCACTTCAATCCAGGTTGTCAGCAAAGGGCAGGGTTCCATCTTTTGTAAGAGCTGGTTAGAATGCCATTGAGCATCTAGGCCACAGATTCTTCATCCAGTTCCTCTGTTGCTGGGCATTTAGGCTGTTCCCATGTCTTGGCTCTTGTGATCTGCGCTGCTGTGAACAGAGGGGTATGGATATTTTTTCTGATGAGAGAGTTTTTATCCTCTGGGTACATGCCTAGGAGTGGGACTGCTGGATAAATGGGTAGATCCACTTTTATTTTGCTGAGGACCATGTACTGTTTTTCAGAGACGTCTGACTCATTTACATTCTCACCAGCACAGTAGGAGGGTTCCTTTTTCTCCACACCCCTCCAATCCTTCTTGCTTCTAGTCTTTTCATTGAGGCCAATCTCCCCGGTGTGAGGTGAAATCTCATTGTAGGTTCGTTTGTTGTTGTTGTTGTTTTTCCATTTTCTGGTGGTGAGCAATAGTGAGCATATTTTTCATGTGTCTGCATGCCCTTTGTGTGTCTTCGCTAAGAAAGATGTCTGTCTCTTCAGCGCTTCTGCCTAGTTTCTCATTGGGTCGTTTGCCTTTTTGTAGTTGAGGTGTATGAGCTCTTTAAATATTTTCAAGATTCAGGTCTTGTCTGATGTATGCTGTGTGAATATCTTCTCCAATGCCATGGGCTGCCCTTTTGTGGTAGTGGCGATTTCTTTTGTTATACAGAAGCTTTTTAGCTTGATGTAGTTCTGTTTAGTTTGAGGGTTTTTTTTAGTTTCCTTTGCCATGCAGGTACTGTCCTCAAAGACATTTTTAAGTTTAATTTTTATTGTAGGAATTATTCTACACATTAAAATAAACTTCCTATGTATATGTTCCCCATTTCTTAGATATATTTCAACACACCCTGCCCTTCGCCAAATCATCAAGAGTTCTTCCCCACTGTCCAGTGTGGACCCTGCCACCATTTGTCCCCACCTGCCCTCTTCCCTGTTGGTCACCTCAGTTCTGTTGCAAATGTTTCAGGGTTGGTTTTGTTTCATCTGTTCCTTTGTTTTGTCTGTTCATGTTTCGCCTATGAGTATGGTAATCTGGTATCTATCTTTCTTCTTTTGACTGGTTTCACTTAGCATCATCCCTCTAGTTCCATCCATGTTGATTCAAATGACAAGGTTTCATCTTTTTTAAGGGCTGTGTAGTGTTCTGTTGTATATATGTGCTACGTCTTCTTTATCCTTTCATCTGATGTTGGACACTTATGTAGTTTCCAGTTCTTAGCTATTGTGAATAGGGCTGCAGTAAACGTGGGGATGCAGACATCTCTGCGGATGGGGGCTTTTGTATCTTGAGTAGATGCCCAGGATCATATGGGATTTTCATCTTCAGTTTTTTGAGGTATCTCCATACTGTTCTCCATCGGGGTTGTACCGATTTGCACTCCCAATAGCAGTGCAAAAGTGTTTCCTTTTCTCCACATCCTCGCCAGCATTTGTTGTCCAAAGACTTTTTTGAGCTTGATGTCATGGATTGTTTTTCCCACAAGTTCTTCCATGTGTTTAACAGTTTGGGTCTTATGTCCAGGTCTTTGAATCATTTCACTCACCTTCTCTTGAGCTCCTTCTACCTCTGCCTGTTTTGTGCCATCAGGGACTCTGTGTTTTCCTCAAATCCCATTTCTCCTGTTTGCTCAGTGATGTGGGTTTCTCCTCCCACCCATGGTGTCTCTTTTGTCTGCCTTTTTCTCTCTTCTTGCTCAGCCTGGTTAGACCAGGGACCAGAAATGGCCTCCACTCGCTCCATCTCCAGCACTCTTGTTCTCTGCCTGCACCCAGAGAAGGGCAGGCAGACCTGAGAGAACTGTCCAGTTGTCCCCAGTTCCCCAGCCCGGTGGGGAGGGGCGCAGAGAGGGGAACACGGAACCCGTGCTTTCCCTCTGTTGCAGGAGCCACCACAGTGGGGCACACAGAACAATGAGATGTCAGCATGTTTATAGTTCAGGATCAAGATCAAATAATGACGTAGTAGACACACTCCGGTGGAGCAGTGGTTGAGCACAGTCCAGTCCACACACATCCCTAGGGTCCCGCATTTGATCATGGGGGCTGGTGGGAACAAGCAAGATGAACCACTAAATAAAATAAAATGCTTCTTCCTCCTCTCTCTTCCTTCCTGTCTCTGCTCACCTTCATTCCTGCCTGTGCCTTTCCTTTAAAAAAACGTAATATGATACTAAATAATTCAGATTATTTGTGGTAGGAGCACTCAGATCCCAGACTAGAGACCTTAGGACGAGAACCCAAGTCATAGATGTCTAATGGATTTTCTGGTGGCCACATTAAAAAGTGAAAAGACAGGTGCTGTGAATTTTAATCACGGAGGAAACAAGGCACTAGAACTGGTGGTGGGTGTGGTGTGAAATAAGCTGAGAAATGATCAAATTATTTTTTCTGCACCATTTTTATTCTAGCCTTTAATTTTTAATTGAATATTTATTGAGTTAGTTTTGATGTACAAAATAATATAAAATTATCCTTGTCCAGTGGAACCCACCAGCCCTTGTCTGCACTGCCTTCCGCACTAGTAACCTCATTTCTATTGTCAGTGTCCAAGGGTGGGCTTTTGTTTATTCTTTTCCTTTGCTTTGTTTCTTTATAGTCTACCTATGAGTGAGATCATCCCGTATTCGTCTTTCTCCTTTTGACTTATTTCACTTAGCATCATCCCTTCTAGTTCCATCCATGTCGTCCAATAAAATTATTTTTAAAAGTAATTTTAATCCTCTAGTTTAGTTAATCTCATATAGCCAGACATTTTTGCATTTCACCCAGTAACCTGTACCATATTTACTAAGATATTTTATAGTCTTTTCTTCATCCTCTGTCTTCTAGTTCGATTGTGCATTGTATTTATTTTTATAGTTTAATTGAAGGAATATTGTATTATAACATGATGCCGGTTTAAGGTGTATATCATTGTAAATCAAATCTGTATCGAATACAGTGAGTTCACCATCATCCTTCCCCATTTCACTGACTCCTTTACCCAGCCTCTCCTTCCCTTGTGGGAACCACTCGTTTCATCCTGTAGACGTAAAGTCTCTTTGATCTGGTTCACTTGTTTGTTTGGTTTCTCTAGAGACTATACGGGAGTGAAATCCTATGGTGTTTGCCTTTTTTCCCCCTGACATTTCACTGAGTGTAATCTAAACTTTCTGTAAACAATTCAAATTAAAAACAACTAAAACTAGTATCACTCCAAAAGTACTAAACTTTATAGTACAGCACAATTTGGATGCTAGATTATTATTATTTTTTTAATTAAAGGAAAGGCATAGGCAGGAATGAAGGCAAAGTAGGCAGGCAGGAAGAAAGAGGAGGAAGAAGCATTTTTATTTTATTTTAGTTTTATTTACTTGTTCGTCTTGGATGTTCTCCTGTATTATATATATAATATATATAAGTTCTCCTGGGATGGAACCTGGGTTCTTGGGATGCATGTGGACTGTGCTCATTTGGAGACGGCTGACCTAACCTCTCTACCAGGGCACAGCTGGATTCTAACTTTCTTTTTTAAAGGAGTGAAGGCAATTAGGCAGGCAGGAAGAGCTATGAGGAAGAAGCACTTTATTTTATTTAGCTGTTCATCTCGGTTGTTCCCCTGACCTTGGGACTTGAACTTGGGACCTCGGGATGTATGTGGACTATGCCCACGGTATACTAGACCGCTAGGCCACCAGGGTGCAGCCATGGATGCTAGATTTTTAAGGTGAACCTCTTAATTTGTATTTACAGTTTGTATAGGTCCAGTAGAAAAAGGACAATCACTTGTCTGAATAGTTCCAAACCTGCTCACGAGATTTCCAAGAACTGAACTGGAGTGCTTTTTTAAATGAAGATTAAACAAAATAAAAAATTCAGCTTCTCCATCACACTCGTCCAATTTCAAGTACATGTTAGCCACCCAGGTCTCCTGGGGGTCCTACTGGAAGGCGTATCGTAGAAGATGAACATTACCGTAGAAAGTTCTGCTGCCCAGACTTGTTCATATGTCCATCTCTTCCTGACTGTGCCTGACTTAAGAGTGAGGAAGAGGGCAGGGCAAGTAAGTGCAGAGGAGTATGGAGAAATGGCCGCCAGTTGTCTCAATACAGATCCAGGGAGTTTGGCTCCAGTTCTAAGAGGCGGGAGAAGCGCGAGGCCCCCGGAAGTGTCCACTGCCTGTCATCTTGGCTTCATACTGGGCTCCTGTGTCCTCCCCTTCACAATTAGATAAACCCACCTGTCTGACTTTCAGGCTTGAGGGGAAGGACAGGAGGGAAGGGAGGGTGGGTGTCTTCTGAGTGTCTAGATGAGGTAGGACCATCGGGGACACAGGAAAGAGAAACATGGAGGGTGTCGCCTGGCCATCTGTGTTGATGGATGACTGGAGAGAGGCAGTTTCTGGGGTGTCTGTTGTGAGAGCCCAGATATGGGGAGAATAAGGTGTGCGGGCTGCATGGTCCTCAAGGAGGAGGCGGAATCCCCTGTCCCCCTCCCTGTCCCCTACACCAGCCCCTCATGCTCCTCCTCTGCAGACAGTCACCTGGGGACTGAGGGGCTGCAGCTCCTGGGGTGGCTGTGAGGGGAATTCAAGAAAACTTGGGGGGCTCTGGAGGGTCCCCAAAAGGTCCAGCAGGCTTGGCCTCCAGCTCCCCTGGCAGCCAGGGAGTTCCCAGGTGGGAATGCAGCCTCCCTTCCATCCCCCGCATTCCAGAACCCTTAGAACCAGTCTTGCCTCCCTCCCGGAGCCGCCCACCCATGCTCTTGCCCAGTGATACCAGCCCTTGAGCAGGAAAAGTTAGATAGAGCCTGGGGGCTTCAAGGAACAGGACAGGTATATGCTCAGGTCCCAACCTCCTCTAAGACGGGATGGATGCTTGGGGACTCCTGGTTTGGCCCCAGACTCTAGACTCCAGCCAGATTTGTCCAGTGGCCAGCCACAGCTCACAAAGAGCAGCGTCGTGTCCTTAGTCACGACACTAAATAATGCCAACTGACCTTTGCCGGTGCCTTTCCCCTGAGGGCGGGCCCTGCCCCTCCGGGGAAGTTCCCTGAGGCGTGTTCTCACTGCCCTTCTGGAAGCTGGGGCCAGGCTGGGCTGGGTTCAGTCCCTGGGGTTTGCTCAGGGGGTGAGGAGTGCAGTCCCAGGCAGGCGGTGGGGCAGGAGCATGGGCGGAGAGGGCCCTGCACCCCCGGGGTGGTCCCGGGGGTGCCTGCTAGCTCTGAATGTGGCTTTCCTCCTCACCTGTGGGCCAGGTAAGCCGGGCTGGGCTGGGACGGGCAGAGGACTCAGAGAGATTCCTGGAGGAATGGATAGATGGGACAGGTGCTTCCCAAGCCCCCATGGGTGGGAATGGGAACAGTCTGGAGGCCTTTGGCTTTGGGGGCCCAGGTAGAGATTTCACAGAACCACTCGCTGGGACACTCCTGCATCACCCTGGAGACACGGGTGTCGTCCCCCGTCCCCCCGCCCACTGCTGCCCCAGACAGTCCTTCATTCATTCCATGGGGATGGGGGTCCTCTGCGCCCAGCACCTGTGCCCAGCTCTCAGGTGGACAGTGGGGTCCACTTCCAGGAGCTCTGAGTGGTAGGCCAGGAGGAGGGGATGCCTGAGCAAAAACTTTCTTCTCTGAGGGGTGCTGAAGAAGTGGGGAGCTGTTCAAAATGCAGGGTGAGGTGGGGGTTGCAAGGATTTCTGCAGATGAAGTTCATGGGAGGGGGAAAGGGGGCTGGAGGGAAGACATGGGTGGGCAGAGGCCTGGGGCAGGCAGCTGCCCTGTGTCTGTGGGTAGTGAGATGCTGAGGGAAGGGGCGGAAGCGAACAAGGCAGCCCGTCAGTGTTAGGGGAGTTGTGTTCATTCCCAAAGGGTCATTTTGAAGGAGTCAGTTTGGGTCTCATTGTCCAGAGACAGCCCACTGGCCTCAGGGGAAGACTGGGGTTCAGGTGGGTGTGTCTGTGCCTTGGATAGAAGACCAAGGTGCTTCTCCTGCAGAGGGGAGTTCCGAGATCCTTCTGGAGTGACTGCCTCTTTGGAACTTTCCAGTCAGAACTGTGCAGTGTCCATGCTAACCTGAGGTCTTGTAGAAGGGGTGCCCTGATGCGCCAGGTGCTTAACTATCTGCTCATGGGTCCCTCCCGGGAGAAAGGACTGTCCTCCTGGCTTCTCCGGGAACCGGAGGTCACTGGGTCCTGAAGGAGGCGGGTGGCATGGGCATGTTGCTCCCCCCTACCCCTGGGGTGGAGCCTGGGACACTAGTGGCCTGGGGGCTGCCAGGCCCCTCCCCCTCCCCACCGGGCTGGGCCAGAGCAGGTGGGGAGTGGGCCCCAGCCCCCCAGCCCTGAGTCACTCAAGCCGGCTCTGGTCCCGGGAAGAGCTTCGCGCTTGGACACCATTGTGAAGCCATCACACAGTGGTCTGAATGCTGGGCGGGTTTGTGGACACAGTCCCACCACCTCCGATGGGCGTGTCTCCCGGAGCTGTCCCCCAAACTCCCAGCCACAAACAGGCTGTTTCTCTCCACCTTTGTTGCCGAGGCCCACGCAGAATCAGAGGCTGAGGGGCTGCTGGAGTTGGGTAGAGTCCTGCCCTTGTCCCGGGGGGGCCTGGGGAGCTGGACTTCGGGCTGACACTGCCCCAGCATTCCCACAGTCCACTGGACAACAGCTCAGGGCAGGGATTCCCCTGGCACCAATCCAGACACCTTCTAGAACTTTAGCCATGAAATGCTGGAGGGGTTACCCTGTCATCCCTGAGCAGAGAGGGACAGAAATCCGAATCTGCCAGACAGGCTGCGTGACCTTGGGTCTGACACCTAACTTCTCTTGAGCTTCCATTTCTCCAAAGAGCAATTAAAACGTCACACACACATGCGCACACACACACACACACACACACACACACACACTCACACACTCAGAGCTGGGGGAGATCTAGTCCTCACTCCCCTCTCCTCCACCCTGGACCTGCCTGTCATCTTCCACACCCTCGTCTTGGGCTCCTTCTCTCTGATGACGCTCCAAGTGCCAAAGGCCCTCAGTAAGCGTCACTTTATACTCCGAACCTACTGTGTTTTTCGTGTCTTATCTCCACTGAGCTCGCGGGGGTAAGGAGGGGGAACTGTGACTTCCCATTGTACAGGAGGGATAATGGAGTCTCAGGGAGGTGAAGCCTTTTCTTTAAAGTCCCAGAGCAGTGATGTAACCTGTGTCTCTAACCCCTGACCTTTAGCCTCTGCCTGGGAAGACACTGGGGTCAATGAGTTTTCTTCTTTAGGTACTTTACTGGCCCACGGGCACCCCCTGCTACGTACATCCCCAGGGAGACCAGTCATTCTTCTCCATGCCCTTCCCAGGAGGGACTCGAGGACCCTGACGGCATAGAGAATGACTTTATTAATGTAATTAATTAATGGATTATTTTAAAGGGAAGGTGCCGTCAGGAATGACGATGAATAGGCAGGCAGGCAGGAAGAGAGAGGAGGAAGAAACCCTTACCGATTTTATTTAATTGTTCATTTAGATTGTTCCCGTTAGTCCCGGGTCTCGAAGTTTGTGGGCTGTGTCCGGCGGCCTTATCCACTAGGCCACCAGGCCGCGCCCATAGAGACTTGAAAGGTCTCACTGGGCAGGAAACAGCTCCTTGCTGGGCCCCTGGATGGCAGCGGTCACTCGAGCCCAGCCTGGTTAGAGATAGCCGGAGTCCAGAGCAGGGGGACTCCCCGGGTGAGCGGGAAGGGTGTTTGGAGCTGAGCCCCAAGTCTCACCTGCTCTGGCCAGAAGTTCATCTTTCACCACTTGTAAGTCACCCCCAAGAAGAAAGGTTGGTTCCTGCTTCCTCACACCCTCAGGGATCCCCATTTGGTGGGAAGAACTGGGGTCCAGGGCTGCTTCACACCGGACTTGTCTCGGTCATTTGATGCTCCCAGGACTGTGCCCATGTGGGCAGTGTGAGCTGGTCAAGGAGCTTCCTCCCACCTTCTTGACACACACTGGCTCCTCCAGGGACCCATCAGGACTGATGGCTGAGTCCGTGGTTCTGGCGATCGTCTCCACCTCATAGGCGAGGGGACAGCAGCTTACTGAGGAAGGGCCCTTTCCAAGCCAGGTGAATTCTGGGCGTTGAACTCAGTCTGAGTCCGAACCCCGAATTCTTCATGGCCCTGCCTTGATCCGGGCTCGGCTTGGCTTGGCGGCGCGGGTACCAGCTTCCTGCTCCCTCCGGAGCTCAGTGCTGCCCCCGAGCGCTCCCTCGGCCCAGAGTTGTGGGGGCCAAATCCTGGGTCAGGAGGATGCAGCCAGCAGGGTGACGGATCAGACGTCTGGTTTGCCTCAGGGGGAGGCATCCTGGGGATGGGAGACTGCATTTTTTCATTGTTTTATGTGTGTGTGTTTATTTTATGGCTTTTTATTATTTAAAGGAAAGGTGCAAGTAGGAATGAAGGTGAACAAGCAAGTAGGCATTTTATTTTATTTTTATTTAGTTGTTCATCTTGGCTGTTTCCTCCATTCCCAGGTAATGAACTCTGGTCCCTGGGATGTATGTGGACTTAACTGCTAAGCCACCAGGGCTCACCATGTTTTTATATTTTTAATTCTTTCTTAGAAGGGTGCAGGCAGGAATGAAGGCTAGTAGGCAGACAGGAAGAGGAGGAGGAAGCCCCTTGTTTAATTTATTTGGTTGTTCATCCACCTCAGGAGGTGAACCAGGGACCTTAGGATGTGTGTGGACTGCATTCTCACTCTCGGCTGGAGGTGGATGACTAAACCACTGCTCCACCAGGGTGCACCCATATTAAAAAAAAAAATTATTTATTTTTTACTGTAGTAATTATTTAATACATTAAAATAATTTCCTATGTATAGGTTCCCCATTCCCTAGATCCATGTCAGCACACCCTGCCTGCCACCAAGTCACCAAGTCTTCTTCCCCTTTGTCCAGTGGGTGCAGCCATGTTTTTAATTTTTAAGAATGACTTTTATTTTTAAAAAATGTTATGGGGTGTGCCCCAGTGACTTAGTGGTCTAGTACACCTGGGAGCAGTCCCACTTGCATCCCAAAGTCCAGAGTTCGAGACCCAGGGCTGGGGGGAACAACCAGTGTGCACAACGAAATACAATAAAGTGCTTCGTCCTTGTCTCTTCCTGCCTGCCTACCTATCCTCCTTCATTTCTGCCTGCATCTTTCCTTAAAAAAAAAAATGATGGAAGCAACATCTCATCATAACATTATATGCGCTTAAGCTGTGGGTCATTGTAACTGAACATCCGTATGTAATGCGTTAATGTCATCACCAGCCATTCAGTTCTGTCCATCACCATTGCATTGGCCCCTTTTACCCATTTGCCCCGCCTTCCCCCTTTTCTTCTGGTCACCGTTAATTTGTTCTTCTAGACCACAAGTCTATTTTTAATTTATTTGGTTCATTCATTTGGCTTCTCTGTGAAGCACCTAAGAGTGAAATCCTATGATACATATCTTTTCCCCTCTGACTTATCTCACTAAGTATAATCCCTTCTAGGTCCATCCATGCTTTTGCTAATAACAGGATTTCATTTTTATTTTTTATGACTGAGTAGCACTCCATCATGAGACACACACACACACACACACGCACACGCACACGCACGCACACATTTGTGCACCATACCTGCCATTCACTCATCTGTCAGTGGGCATCAGGTGGTCTCCAGTTCTTGGATGTAACCTACACAGTAAACAATACTGTGATTAGCATAGGGCTGCAGAGATCTTTCGCATTAGGCGGGTTGGGGGTTAAATACCCAAGGACAGAAATTTATTGGACAAACTGGATCATACAGAATTTCTGTCATTCCTTCTTTGAGGAGTCTTCACACTGCTTTCCATGATGGCTGCACCGGTTCACACTCCCACCAGCGGTGTGCCAGGATTTCCTTCTCTCCATATCCTCCTCAGTTCTTCCTCTTTCCAGCTTTTTGATGGTCTCCATCCTCACAGGTGTGAGGTGGCATCTCCTTGTTTTGGTTTCCTTTCCCCTAAAAATTGGAGATGATGGGTGTCTTTTCATGGGTCTGTAGTTTTCTTTGGAGAGACGTCGGTTGAGATCTTGTGTGCACTCTTCAGTCAAAGTTGGGTTTTTTTGTTGTTGTTATTGTTGACATATGAGTTCTTTATATATTTTGGTTGTTAACCCCTTCTTGGACGTATGATGTGCGAGTTACCTTCTTCTGTTTAGTCTATGTTTTCTTTTTGATGATAATGTCTTCACCTTGCAGAACCTTTTTTATTTTATTTTTTAGTTGGGGTAACGGATCTATAGCATGCTCCAGATGTTCATTTTCATGCTTCATCAAATACATATTTGTCTGGCTAGCACACCACACCCACCGAGTGTCCAATCATCCTCCCCACTGCCCCTTGGACCTCACCACCCTTTGCTCCCACCCCACTGCCCCCTTCCACTCTGTACCCTCAGTTCTGTTGTCAGTGTCCAAGAGCTAGTTTTTCTTTTGTTGTGTCTGGTTATTTGCTTTATTTGTCTATAGTCCACTTAGGAGTGAGATCTTTTGGCGTTTGTTTTTCTCTCTCTCACTTTTTTCACTGAGCATAATCCCCTCTAGTTTCATCCGTGCTGTTGCCAATGGCAAGATTTCATTGTTTCTTTTTAAGTTGAATACTATTCCATTAGATGTATAAACCACATCTTTGTCTGGACATCCATGGATGAGCACTTAGGTGGTCTGTGAATAATGAGGCAGTGAAATGGGGGGGTGCAGATACCTTTTCTAATTAGTGTTTTCATATCCTTTGGATAGATACCTCCATGTGGAGCTGCTGGATGAGACGAAGTCCTATTGTTAACTTTTAAGTTCTATTTTTGACGAAGTTCCTAAGTCAACCTGCTCTCATTTATTTCCTCTTGTTTCCTTTGCCATTGCAGTCAAGTTCAATACAAGGGAATATATCAGCTGTGTTTTTCTTCTCTATACTTTGTGGTTTCAGGTCTTTTGACTGGAGACTTCCCAGAGCTAATACTGAGGCATGCCCTGGTGGATGAGTGGTTGAATCAGCTGCTTTCCCTGAGAGTGCAGGGTGCATACCCCAAGAATCCAAGTTCGAGACCCAGGCCTGGGGTGAAACCAAGATGATCGACTAAATAAATGCAGCTTCCTCCTCTCTCTTCCTGCCTGTACCTTTCCTTTAAAGAAAAACTATAAAAAAATGCTAATATTGAGTAAGTCTTGGGGAAGCCAGGACAAGTTGGTCACCCTCCACATGGGTCCCTCTTCCATCCCTAGTCCCTTTTTGGCACTTATTCTGTACCTGTTTAGTACTTGGCACAGATGAGGTGTACCGTAAATATTTGTTGCCTGCATGAACGACTGAGTGAATGAAGTAATGGTTACTTCTGGGAGTGAAAGTGAGAAGGATCACCATCCCAAATGTCCACATTGGCTAGAGTTTTCATCCTTTCCTTTCACATCTAGTTTCTAGAGATGTCCCATTCTCCCCAGGAGCTGGGCTGGCTGTCCCCTTCTTCACTTATCCAAGGATAATGGGTTCCTCTCCAGGATCCCAAACCAGCTCCACTCTGTATCCAGATTCCAAGGATCTTCTTGTTGGGAAGTTGACAAAGGGAAGTGGATCAATGGAAACAAGCTGTGATCCTCCCTTTCCTTACATATGAGCCGCTGCTTCCATCCACTCGCTATGGAGAGTGATGGCTTGGGATGTGCTCCTTCCCTGGGAGGTCAAGGTGAATCTGAAGATGGGAGTCTCTGACCTTGAGTCCACTCAACGCAGTCATTACCCAGCAACTGCTCTGTTCCTGGTGCCATGCCCGGTGTTGGACATACACGGTGACAGGTGTAGAGGAGGGAACCCTCACCCAGGCCTGCCTGCTTGAAAACCTACTGCCCCAGCTTCATTTGGGGTCCCCTCCAATCCCATCACCTCACAGCAGGCAGAATTACCTGCCTTTTCACTCTCCAACTTTGAATTATTTGAATGTTCAAGCATACAGAGCAGTGGAAACAAATTAGACAGGGACTATGAATTCACATTCTGCCCAGGTTCAAGGGTGGTTGCGATTTTTAATTTGCTTTATCTTCTTTTCTGAGTGATTTAAAACTAAGTTTAGGCACCACATTCTGTTTTTTTTTTTTTAAGGAAAGGTGAAGGCAGGAACGAAGGTGAGCAGAGGCAGACTGGCAGGAAGGAGGAGGAAGAAGAAACATTTATTGTATTTTGTTGCTTATCGTCTTGCTTGTTCTTCCCATCCTGGGTCCTCGAACCTGGGTCCTTGAGATGTCTGTGGACTATGCCTGGTGGACTTATCCACTGGGCCACTGGGGGTGCCCACATCCCTTTATTGCTTTAGTCTGTCCAGGCTGCTATCGCCAGTACACCGTAGACTGACTGGCATACAAACAGTAGAAGTGTATTTATCACAGTTAGGAGGCTGAAGGTTTAGGTAGAGGCAGATTCAGTGTCTGAGGAAGACCCCCTTCCTGCTTCCAAGATGGCTGGCTGTCTTCTCCCTTTGACCAGTATTCACCCCTGGATGACTCATTTTTCAGTGTGTTATGATAAAGTACGGTTGTTTTCATCAGTATTTCTTTTTTTCAGAGAGGAAGGAAGGAAGGGGGAGGACGAATAAGCATTTTATGAAAGGAAAGAAGAGACGGAAGGAAGAATCCTCTGTTTATTTAGGTTTTTAACCCCGGCTCTGGGTTAGGAACCAGGTCCTTGGACTTTACATGGTTCGCACACCAGTGTCTCAGCTGCCTGAGTCACAAGGGCACATCCCTTGTTGTTATTATTTTGTTTGATCAAAGGTTCTCACACTCGCCTTTAAAGCCCTCCTTATGCTGCATTCATTGCCCTTTTATTTATCGAATGCTTACTATTTTCTAGATACTCTGATAGTATTTAGATAGTATCCACCCTAGAGGGTGAGGGTAGGGTGTCAAGATAACAAGATCTGGCCCCTGATATTGAGGATTTTATATATGTGTATATGTATATGTGTACATGTATGTTTAAACACACATATACACATACATGACACACATCTAAACATATAATAAGCATGCACAATACATATACATTTGAATACATAAATACATTGCTTATTAAGGTATATTACCTAACATGATGTTTGTTATACATGTATGTCATATATACCCACATGTATACACACATACATATCTTTAATGCATACTTTCACATATGCAGACATCTGCACATAATACACATATATGGACACATTAATACCTGTATATACAGAACACATACATATGTGCATATATACATTTGAATACGTAAATGCATGTTTATTAGAGCATAATTGACATATAACATCATCAGCGTTTCCGGTGTGTAGCATAATCAATGGATATTTGCTACATTGTAAAACAATCACAGTAAGTCTAGTTCCCATTCATCACAGTAAAAAAGAAAGATTTTTTTTGTTTTGTTTTCTAGTGAAGAGAACTTTCAAGATCTACTCTTTTAGCAATTTTCAGATAGGCAATATGATATTATTGACCACAGTGACCCCTGTACCTGACACTTCTGTGTCCTTGTAACACTAAAGCAAAAAAGGCAGATAATTAGATTTTGAGTCTTTTCTTGCTTTTTGGTAGAAAAAATAATTTCTTCTGAAATTATGATGATGTTGTTTTTTTTAAAAGGAGAGGTGCCGGCAGGAATGAAGGTGATCAGACAGGCAGGAAGAGAGAGGAGGAAGAAGTATTTTACTTATTTTTATTTGCTTGTTCATCTTGGTTGTTCTCCCCGACCCGGGATACGAACCCGGGACCTTGGGATGTCTGTGGACTGCACTTAGGCCAGAGGCAGTTAACTAAACCTCTACTCCACCAGGGTATGCTGTCCTTTGAAATTATTAAATGGTCTCCCCTGCTGTTTGTTTCGAAACCTCCAGTGACTGTTGAACTTCCAAGAAAAATCTAAACTTCTTACGCTGACTTACGTTCCTGGTCTGCCTACGTGGCAGACCTGATCGCTCAGTGCCCTTGCTCATGCTTGCTTCCTTAAGCTCCTTCAGATGGGTCAAGTTCATTCAAGCCTCTGGAACAAGGGCCTTTGCAGGTATGTTGCTCCCTCCACCCTGGGCACACTTGCCCTGTGAAAAGTACCATCTCGTCTCTCAACTCCCTCCTTAAATGTCACCTCTTAGGAGAAGTCATCTCTGCTCACCCCATCCCATCGTCTTTTTAGATTTCCTTCGAAATCCTCTTCATCCCCTCCCAGGACATTGCTTATTGATTCTGTTGAGTGAGTTCTTCTCTGATTCACCCAAAGAATGTGACCATCTTGAGTGAGCAAGGACCTGTCTTTGTTTATCACTCTGCAGTAGAAGAGTGACTGGCCATAGGGGACAGTGGTGGTGTTGAGTGTGGTGTGACATACACAGGACTGAGGCATGAATCTAGTCTCCTGAGACTTGGATAATATTGTAAATGAATGGACCAGTAATAATTAAAACAAATATTTGTGGGTAAGATGCCTGTGTGACGGAGGGTTGAACTGAATGAATGAAATGAGGAGCGGATGAGTCATGATGCAGAGATCCCTGTGGGAAGAAGAGAAAGCGCCGAAGAAAAGATATCCTTTCGTTTGGCTTCCTGCTTCAAGAACCAACACAGTGACCTTGGTGGAGCAGCGGTTAGGTCAATCTCCTCTGAAGGAGCGCAGGCCACATGCCCCTGGGTTCAAGTTCTGGGCCCGGGGGGGAAGCAACCAGTGTGAACAAGTATATAAAAAGAAAATAAAGATGATGCTTCTCTCTTTTCCTTCCTCTGCTTGCCTTCATTTCTACCTATACCTTTTCTTAAAAAAAAAAAAAAAAAGAACCAACATGGGTCCTTCTTTTAGGGGTGCCCTGGGATGCAGCAGTCTTTGCCCAGCTCTCAGCACAGGTGACTGGGCGTCACCGGTCAGCACGTAATCCTTCATCTCCAGCATCACTCACCAACTGTGTGGGTATGTGATCATGAAGGGAAGTGACTACCGCCGTTTTGTTTACGTGCATCTTTTTTTTTTTTTTTAAAGGAAAGGTGCAGGTGGGAATGAAGGGGAGCAGAAGCAGGCAGGGAGAGAGAGGAGGAAGCAGCATTTATTTTGTTTAGTTGTTCATCTTGGCTGTTCCCACAGAGCCCAGGATGCAAACCCCGGACCTGGGGATGGATGCGAACTATGCACAGTGGTGTACTAAACTGCTAGGCCACCAGAGTGCCTCACATGCATCATTTTATTGCATAATATGTCCAGCATATAAGGAGACAAAGCTCAGGGAGGTGATGTGCTGTGTCTTGGAGTCACAGAGCGAGGAAGTGAGAGAGCCGAGATTCGAATCCAGATGAGCTTCCTCCCATGCACAATCATGCACACACATGTGTATATCTTTATCTATCTATACATATATAAAGTCCTCAATATAAAAGGCCATATCTTGTTATCTTGAGCCCTTATGCCACTCTCCAGGGCTATCATAGTATCTAGAAAATAGTAAGCATTCAATAAATAAAAGGGCAAGGAAGTGATCATAGAGAGGGCTTCAGAGGCCAATGTGAGAACCTTTGATCATCGAAAATAATAAACCACAGGGAATGTGACCCATGACTCAAGCAGCTGAGATGCTGGTATTCATATAGCGATGTGAACTAAAGGGGAAAATATAACAACAAAAAGATACAGGGGTACACCTTTGTGGCTTATCAGTTAAGTCCAACAGGCATAGTTCACATACATCCCAAGGACCCAGGTTCAAGACCTGGGACCCTGGGGGAGCAACCGGGATAAATAACTAACTGAAAATGAATTACTGCTTCTTCCTCCTCTCTCTTCCTGTCTGCCGCCTGCTCACCTTCACTCCTGCTGGCTGCTTTCTCACTACTCAGCTGTAAAAAAGATGCCATCTGGCCCCTTGAGACAACACAGATGTAAAGGATCTGAGGGGCAGGCTCCTTTTCATTTACAACCGGGAAAGTCCTTTTGCATTTTTCGTTCATTTTTTTGCCACCCTGGACCACAGGCCTCCAAACCAGGTCAGCGACTTTCAGAGTCTGCACTTCAGCCACCTGAAGCACAGGGGTGGGGAGGGCCTTGGCCTTTCCGATGTGTTTTCCTTTCTGCTGCTAGGTTTTCCTCTAGTCTCTTTTCTCCTGGTTGGGCAGGTCATGGAAGTAAGTAAGGAAAGCAGCTGTTATTAGGGAAGAGGGCTTGGGGGTGTGGGGTGACACTGTTGTTGAACTTCCAAGAAAAATCTAAATTTCTTACGTTGACTTACGTTCCTGGCACGTTGAAAAGTTTGGGGGTTTGCTATTTGGCAGCCCAACCCCAACAGTTCAACTCAAGAGCAATCATCAGAAAGACTTCTGACTTGTGTTTCTAGTTTTCTGCTGACATGAGAGCCCCCCACCCACCGCGAGGGTCGCACACGTGGCCCGGACTGGAGGCGCAGGCGCTCAGAGTGGCAGTGGAGCGGGGATCCTGGGTGCAGGGGTGCTCCCAGCCACCACACTCTCCCGCGCAGAGTGTATGTATGTGTGAAAAAATGGTGTCATTCATGTGACCCGTATGACCTCTATCTACAGTGTCCTGAGAAGGTAGAGTGACATGATGACGAGACCTGGGTGCATTATTATATGCCCAACACTGTTCACACACAAACACATACACACACACACACAAAGACACACATAGACACACAACAGTACATAGACACACACATACACACAGACACACAATAAACACATAGACACACAGGTAGAGACACACGGATACACACACATAGACACACATAGATATAGACACACATATACACGCACATAGACACACAAACACACACATAGACACAAACACATAGACACACAGATACACACACATCGACACACATAGGCACACACAGACACATACATGCACATGTAATTTCTTTTTAAAGCAAAGGTGCAGGCCGGATTGAAGCAAGTAGGCAGGCACGCAGGAAAAGAGAGGAGGAAGCACTTACCCATGTTTATTTAGTTGTTCATCTTGATTGTTTCTTCCAGCCCCTGGATGTGCGCTTGGGTCCTTGGGTTGTACGTGGACCAGCCAGAGGTAGCAGACCTAACCGCTACTCTACCAGGGTGCGCCTATTCACCTATATTAATTCATTTAATAGTCAGAACCTCATAGGGTTGTTGTGAAGAGCGAATGAGGTGATGCATGTAAGGAGACAACTTGGTGCAGAGATCTTGAACAATTTCTTAATTCCATCAGGACCATCATTACTTCCATCATCCCCTGTACTCCATAGGTGACAATTCTCCACAGGAGCACTCATCTCCAGATATCTGAGGAATTGATGCCATCTTAGCTTAGTACACTATTTTTGTGAATACTAGAGAATAAATCCATGCATTGGCCTTTCATCCCATGACATGACACAGAAGCTTATGCTGTTCTCTGAATGACTTCGTTCACTCATGCATCGCTTCAATCACACACCATAATGGGCACCAGGCCCTGTGTCTGGAGGTGAAATGTGGTTCCAAAACAATTTCCGTCCTTTAGAAATTTCTGGGCTGTTGCCATATGGCACCAATAATTGAGATACCATCTGAAAAGCAAGGTTAAAGAGAGATACTCGTGCTGAGAGGACCCAAGAGGGTCATCTCACCTGGAAAGGAGATGATTGAACTATTTTTTTTTTTTTTAAGGAAAAGTGCAGGCAGGAATGAAGGCGAGCAGAGGCAGGCAGACGAGAAGAGAGAGGAGGAAGAAGCTCTTTATTTAGTTGTTCTTCTTGGTTTTCACCCTGGTCTTGAACCTGGGGCCCTGGGATGGATATTAACTTGTGCTCTAAACCGAAGGCGGCTGACTAAACCACTGCTCCACCAGGATGCGCTACAGGGTGGTTTCTTAAAAAAATATTTTGTTGAAGGAACATGGCATCATAACGTGATACAGGTTGAAGGTGTGTATCATTGTAAATCAGTTAGTTTACCGACAACAGTTCAGGTCTTCCCTCACCATATACTTGAGCCCTTTTACCCAACGGGTGAGCCTCCTTCCCCCTTCCCTTGTGGTAACCCCTAATTTGATTCTATAGACTTTTATATGTTAGTCTGTTTTTGTTTGATTTGGTTCATTTATTCGTTTTCTCTAGCTATCAACAGGAGTGAAATCATATGCTATTTGTCTTTCTCCTGACTTTCTCCCAATAAGCATAATTCTATCTAGGTCCACTCATGTTTCTTCAAGTAGTGGGATTTTATCTTTTTTGATAATAGTCATATTCCGTTGTGTGTATGCCACATCTTCCTTCTCCATGCAGCCGTCGATAAGCCCTTGTTTCCAGTGGAGCTGTGTATTTGTTTTTAAAGGAAAGTTGCAGGCAGACAGGAAGAGAGAGGAGGAAGAAACATCTTTATTCTTTTTTTATTTTAGTGCTTCACACTAATGGCCTCCCACCGGGTCTGGGACTTGAACCCAGGAGTATGGGGTCTGTGTCGTTTGGAGGCAATAGACTTAACCGCTGCTCCACCGGGGCACACACACTGAGCTGTGTATTTTTAAAATGAACTTTATATGGAAGAAAAAGGAGCAGGTGACATTTGTTTTTTATATATGTTATATATTTATGTTTTATTTTTTTCCTCAGATCATTCTGAAATTTTCAGTCGGGGAAAAGACATGTTAAGCTGGAAATTGTGTGTGCTCATTGTCTAATACTTAGAATGAATTCTATAAAGACAAGAGAACAAATGCAACTACCTCTATTTTAAACAATGAATCGGAGTTTCATTGCTAAAAGGGGGTGATGATCATTGTAGGCAGAAGGGAAGGATGAAATAGCATGGCTTGTTTGGTGAGTGAACTGCCGGACATTAGCTGTGACTTACAGAGGATAAGTGGAAAGATGCTATATAGTGGAAAGGTAAGACAGGACCTCACATCCTCAACACTATTAACATCCAGGAGCAGGTAAATTAAAAAAAAAAAAAGTATTTATTGCAATAACGTTTCTGTGCAAAGTAATATAAACCCATTTGTGTAGGTTTCTCATTCCTCAAATATATGTCAGTGCACCTAGCTCACCACCAAATGATCAAGAGTTCTTCACTATCCATTGGACCCACCCGCCCTTGCCCCCATCTCCATCCTCTTCCCTCCTGGTCACCTCAGTTCTATTGCCAGTGTCCAAGACTTGGTTTTGTTTCGTCTGTTCCTTTGCTTTGTGTCTTCACGTTTCACCTATGAGTGAGGTCATCTGGTATCATCTTTCTTCTTTTGACTTGTTTCACTTAGCATGATCCCTTCTAGTACCATCCATGTTGTTCAAATGACTGGATTGCATCTGTTCTAAGGCCTGTGTAGTATTCCATTGTGTCTATGGGCCATATCTTCTTTATCCATTCATCTGACATTTGGACCTTAGGTAGTTTCCATTTCTTGGCCATTGCAAATAATGCTCCAATAAAGCACAGGGGTGCAGATATCTCTGAGAATTAGTGTTTTTGTTTCTTTTGGGTAAACACCCAGAAGTTGGATGGCAGGCAGATGGGACTTGCATATTCAATATGGTGAGCAATCTCCATCTAGCAGGGGGATTAATTCTTTGCAATCGTGGTTCTTATAGAGCCATTAGCAGCCTCCCTGCCAGATGGCATGCACTAGATGGCAGCAGACTACCACTAGTTTTGATAACCAAGACCTATATGCTACCAGGTACCCCTTGGAGGGGAAAATCTTACCTGATTGAGAACCACTGCGTTAGAGATGGAGAGCTGGAACACTGAGGACACGGTACACTGAGGAATTCTATCCTAAAGGCCATAAATCTCCTTAGAAAGTTTTGAAAGAGAGGATTGACGTGGTCAGACTTTCATTTCTGGAGTCTGTCCTTGCAACATCTGCCTTTCTCTTCTCTTGCCAAAATTCGTGTCTTCTTGGTCAGGCTTATCCACTTCTCCTAACCTCCCATACACACCCAGTCTTCTGGACATAATTTTGTCAACAACATCTCCGACCACAGGGAATTAATTACAGGGACCCCCCACCATTAATTCTGCCACCTCCTCTGATTTTCTGGGACCTGCATCCCCAGAGGCAAATGTTGACCCATCCATGCTTGAACCCACAGGCCTGCCTGGCTCAGCTGCGCCGACCCCCTCCTTGACAACAGGAGGCGGCAGCACTAGAACCTCTCCGGAGATGGATTCTGGACTTGAGACATCTGAAATGTCTACAGGTGTGACAGTGGTGATGGAGAGTGTCCCACCTCTTACGAAGACCATGACCAAGCATGCATCTTTAGTTCTGACACACCCCCAGTCCTTGGGGACAATATCCTCACCCTTCCTTGAGTCAACCTCTAGGGAAAGTACTCACTCAGAGCAAAGAACAAGCCTGTCGCCGAGTCTCCAGGCAGATGAGACGAACTTCTCTGCTAAGAGTATGCTTCTAGAATCCGATTCTCTAGGGACGAACTCCACACAAGGAACTCTTGCCAAGGAAGCATCTACAGACATACTTGCTGCTGAGACCACAAAGGAACCAGTCACTGACAAGTCCACCACTCACATGGTGACCTTGACAATGGAAGGCATCGGGAAAGGCATCACCTGGGACACAAAGCATCTTCCTACAGCAATCCCCACTCTAACACACACAGATTTCCTGGTTTCCAAGGAACATATCCCAGTGTCCATGATTTCATCTGAGACCATGGCAGCTGACTCACAAGGTCCAGGAAGCATGAATCCATTGTCTGGGTCACTTTCTTCTACCATCCCTGGGTCCTTACCTAGAGGGACACCAAGTTCCAGGGGTGGATCCAGGCCCAAACTGACTACACTCAGCTCTGGACATCCCTTCTCTACTCCTGAACCCAACCCTGTAGGAGACACCATGATGAATACCAACGTTCCTCCGATGTCATATGCTTCAGCTCTTGGGGGTAAAGTGTTAGGAACCAGCTCACTCTTGGTCCAGGACATCACCCCCTCCATAAACACAGAGACTATAGGAAGGACTCACCTAGTCTTCCCATTTGCCATGACACTAAGTCACGCAGAAACCAGTGTTGAAGGTGTCCAACATGCTACTTCCATTCTGACCCAGTCATCTCTATCAGAGGAAGGGACATCGGGGAGTATTGTCACTCTTAGCACCTCCCTTAAGAGCAGAGCCACAGGCAACACCCCCACATCCAGAACACTGGCCTCTGGAAGCTCAGGTGGTCCTGCTACCCTCCACGGCACCGGTGTTTCAGGAGTGAAACCCACATCTCCTTTTATCACCTCAGTCTCAGAGGCGGCCAGCACCCATCTTTCCATGACTGCAGAGGGAACCAAGGAGACTCTGAACGCATCTACGACTACACCTGAGACCTCTGCCCCTGGAGGAGTGGTCAGTGTGGCTACCACTTCTGCCCCCAACCAAGGAGTCACCACTTCCTACAGCAGAGTGTTGGGTGAAACTCATGTCTCTTCATCCCACCCAGCGGGGGCACTCAGAACCACACCCAGCACGTCTGAAAGGGACATCGCCATGAATGCTGCCCATGGGGACTCTGACCTCTCCAGGACACCCGCGTCCAGCACCCCAACAGCAGCACCATGGACAAGTGCAGACACAGTTCAGCACTCCACTGGGCCCCAGCACAGAGTGTGGGCAGAGACCAGTCCGGGGGTGAGAAGCGAGAGAACCCCAGCATCAAACAGCGTGACAACCTCAGACACACCTTCCTCTGTCATGGAGGTCACTGGGTTCACCAGCCCAAAGACCAGCCCCAGTGAGGGAACTTCACCCAGAGAAACACCTGTAGACACACTCGACAGAGAGAACACACCAGGTCCTCCAACCCCTGATCATCCTACTGTCCCCACTGGTATCTCAGTGACAGGACACAGCATCGCCAGTCTTAACTGGGTCACAGCCCCCCTGCACACAGAGAGCATGTCTTCTGGAACACCCACACATTGGCCTCTTGCCATGAAGAGTGCCCCAGCCCTCACTTCTGCAGCAGAGACCAGTGTGCCTGCCAGCTCAAATGTTCAAGGAAGGAGGACACCTCCTTTACTGGAAATGGTTTCTTCTTCCTCTTCTGGGACATCTAGAGAGAGCCCAGATTCTAGGGAGGGAACTAGCCCAGGACTGACTTCTTCCCACACTGGCCCATTCTTCTCTGCTGAACTTGGCTCTGAAGGACACAGCAGGGTAAGTTCCACTGTTCCTATATTACCATCTGCCTCGGCATTAAGTGATGAAGTATCAGGAACCAGCCTTTCCACAGTTCAGACGACTTCTTCCATGATGGCAGTGATTCCTGAAATCACAGTAAGGACAAGGCCCAGTTCAGTTGTCCCCTTTTCCATGACACTAAATAATGAAGCAGTGAGTACAGAAGGACACAGAAATACACTTCCTCCTTGGCTCCGTCGGTCTCCATCAGGGAGTGTTGGGACTTTAAGCACGTCTTCTGAAAATATAGCTCCACCCAGTGTCCCCACAGCCAGGGCTTTGTCTTATGAGCAGCCAGGGAGTGTATCCGGAATGGAAACCACATTCTCTCCATTGACTTTCTCCACTTCGGTGAAGACCAACAGCCAATTAGTTACTACTGCAGATTCAAAAGAACCTTTGAATTCATCCGTATCTCAGTCTGAGACCTCTGCTTCCACCTTGTCTGTCACTTCCACCCCCACCCAAGTCTCCACCACCATGGACACCAGGCCCGAACGTCCAACCCGGTTTTCTTCATCTCACCTCATGAGTGAGCTCAGGGCCACAAGCAGTGTCTCAGTAATTAACTCAACCAGCCCAGTTCCTCCTAAAACATCTCGCCTTTCTATGAACTCTGCTTCTGCTTCTGCCACAGGGATGTCACAGACCCACACGGACATGCTTAGTAATCCCCCTGTACCCCACAATGCACATTGGCCAGAAACTATTCCCAGACTTGTGACAGGGTCACCTTTGGCACCAACCATTGTTTCAACCTCTGCCACACATCTTCCTAGTACTGTCGGGGGACCCAGATTCACTTCCCCAACAGCCAGTTCCATGGGAAGAACTTCCGTCCGGGAGCTATCAACAGTCACACTCACATCAGAGACCATGAGTGGCCCCGCCATTGCCCACTCAGCAGCTTCCACCAATGTAACAGCCACAAGGGACCACGGCAGTGAAAGAAGATTGGGAACAGCTCACCTGCCTATTAGAACCACACCTGGATCTCCAACCACATTGGTGGATTCTACTCTGACCACGGAAAGTGTTCCATTGTCAACATCTCAATCTCAGCCCATGCGTAGTGCTACCTCAAGCCCTCCAGGGATGACAAGCCAGTCGGTAGGCACATTTCCTGATGCCCTCTACCAGCTGAGCTCTGGAGGGATTACAGTTCCTGGGCATGGAAGCAGCCCATCTCTGACTCAAAAAGTAATTACAGTTTACTCATCTCCTGAACCTGGCTCTGCTAAAAGCAATTGGTTTAGCATCTCGTCCTCATCTCCTTCTGATCCGATTATCAAGGTCACAGTGACCACCACACCTGCAACCCAGAGAGTTAGCCCAAGCATGGGGATGGGCACAGCGGAAACTAGAAGATGGAACACGCCCAACTCACCTTCCATGACTTCCTTATCACTAACTAGTAACCCAGCAGGAGCTGATATAGAGGAAAGGGTCACTGATCTCTTGAGTACTCCACCTCCAGCCCCATCAGTGGAGTTGTCAGAAGGGACAGTCCCTACTCTCAGCACCCACCCTGAATCAACACACACACCCAGTGTGACCCTCACAGCACACTCCAGTTCCGGAAGTTCCAGCACCTTCAGCCTCACCAAATCTGCAGCCGTGAAAACTGGTTCTTCCACACCCCTCCATGGTGGGGAGGCCACCAATCCTCTTTCGATAGCAACGCTGGAAGTTCATGACATTTCTTACCCTTCTGGGTCCCCACATGAGATGTCAGCTCCCAGAGAGATAAGCACCAGTGATATGCAGCCCCCCACCACACATGTCACCACGACACTTTCCAGGACTTTGAGGTCAGCCCAGGTATCTTCATCCCACTCAGTGACAAAGCTCAGAACCATAGACAACTCTCTTAGAACTGACTCCACCAGTTCATTCACACATCCTGGAAGAACAAAAATCTCAAGAACACCACCCAGTTCCACCAGTTCAGCTGTACTGGCATGGAGTAGTACAGATGCTGTTGAATATTCCACTCCATTCCGTGACACAAATATGGCAGAAAAATCTCCTGCATTGGGGGCACAGTCAACTCCAGGCCCAGTTTCTGTAGTAGCCTCTACCTCTCCTACCCTGGGAAGCAGCATACTGGATCTAAGCTCTGATATTCCAGATGAATCTCCGGCGCCCACTAACCGTGAGAAGACCACCATCACCTCTTGGTGGGGGACCTTCCCTCCATCTCTTCCTGTAACAACACGGCCAAGTACCAGTTTGACAGCAAAAATGGTTTCACCCAATGCTGGCATCTCAAGTCCAAGTTCATCCAAGGCCGCATTAGATACTTTTCCACCTGTGTCTCTCTCTCCTTACGAACTGTCGAACACAGAGGTGGATACAAGTGCTCCCCAGAATACAGATTCGACCCCGTTGGGCCAACATGTCAGGAAGACAACTGAAGACTTCACTTCCCTCCCAGCCACAACCTCTCAACGGCTCAGCGTGGTCCCCGAACCAAGTGCATCTATTTCAGTGACATATGCATTTGTAGATATCACAGCCAGAGTTGTAACAACTCCAGGGGCGAGTAGTAACACTGAGGTGGCTGAATCTACATTTCCCCGCCTCCCCAGCACAGACGCCAGGAAGAGTTCCCCCCTGCTTCCTCCGTCTGCAATCCCAGCCACAAAGCCTGCGTCCCCAGCAGTGTTGACCAGCTGGGCACCAAGCACCCGGTCCTCCACAAGGAGACCCACACTGTCACAGGCAGCAATGCCGGTCACTTCCTCTACAGAGGGCCAGAGACTTGCTGCCACTCTTGGCTCTGTAGACACTAGCAGAGTGACGACTCAGACATCAGAGCATGGGAAAACCGTAGTGGGTGTAGAAACAAGCTTAGTCGCCAGACGGAACTCACCAATGCTGTTGACTCCCAGCACTGCGAGGGCCCAGGCTTCCTCTGAGGCATCCACTCCTGGACAGCAAAGTGGCCTGTGGTCAGACTCATCCGTGACTATTGGAAGCTTTAGATCAGAATTTCCTTTAAGCCCCAATATGGCCCCTGAGACTGCTACCCCATCAGTCATTTCCCCCACACGGAGGGAAATGTCAACTGAGAAAGTGTCCACTTCTCCTGTGACTCCTGGATGGCAAGCCACAAGATCTACCCCCTCTCTTCCCAGGATCACAACGTCCGTGGACATTGGGAAGGATGTAAGGGCAAGTTCAACCACTTCGTGGTCCAGCTCATCTTCCAAAGGGAAACTCATTTCCTCTATTCACACATTTCCCACCATTAGCTGGAGCCCGGCTCCTTTGGACATGGCCACCGGTGTCAAGCCCGTGGCTTCTCTCCGCTACACTTCACCCCCAGCTTGGAACTCTTCACCAGCATTTACCAACATCCCGGCACAGACTAGCCATGTTTCTCCAGAGACCAGCTCCTCCCCAGGAAGCCCAGGGGCAGAGCACACCAGCCTAGGATTGGGCACCGGCCTGGTCACACCACCATCCGGAGTATTTACCTCGTCTGAGACCAAGAGAGAGCTTCTTTGGACCCCCTCGTCCCCACTGTCAGAGGCCCCCACCCACAGTGGCAGGACCACTGGGCCAGGAAGCAGCCTCATTCCTGATCTTGACAGCTTATCTCCATTTCCAAGTAAGGACCTGCTGCCTCTGCCTTCTTAGAAATGGGTTTGTTTTCCATGGGTGGTCCTGGGAGATGGTGAGAAATCGTGCATTTTTTTTTTTTTCACAATGTCTGTTATTTGTATTATTTCAAGATTCTGGCTTCCGCGAACTCTCCTGCTGACCAGGGTGGTGCCTGCAATTCCCTGTGTGTCGTTTCCTTACTTCTCTGTAGAAATCACAGTTATGGGATTTCCCACCCAACATACTGTGTCTTGTTGTCATTCCTAAGGCATATTGTATTTTTTTTTTTTTTCAAAGAAAAGGTGCAGGCAGGAATGAAGATGAGTGGGCAGGCAAGAAGACAGAGGAGAAGAAACATTTACTTATTTTTATTTAGTTGTACATCTTGGTTGTTCTCCCCAGCACAGGATGTGAACCCACGTCCTTGGGATATATGTGGCCTGCGCTTTGGCTGGAGGCTGGAGGCATCTGACCAAACCACTGCTCCACCAGGGTGCGCCTGTGTGCCATTTTTTTTTTTTTAAAGGAAATGTGCAGGGAGGAATGAAGGTGAGTAGGGAGGTAGGCAGAAAGAGAGGGGAGGAAGAAGTATTTTTATTTGATTTTTATTTAGTTGTTCACCCTGGTTGTATCTCCCTGGACCTGGGACTCGAACCCAGGGGACTGTGGTCTGCACTCCTTTGGAGGCGATTGACCTAAATGCTACTCCACTAGGTCACACCCACATTATTTTAAAGCTACTTTTATTGTGGTCTTTTACCTAAAATGTATCACTGTAACCATTTTTAGGTATACAGTTCTGTGATGTTAAGTACCTGCCCATCATGGCCCAGTTGTCATCACTAACCATCTCAGTCGCTTTTCTTCATCATCCAAACAGAAGCTCTGGACTCACAAGCCCTCATCACCTCCTTCCCCAGCATCTGGAAACCACCATTCTACTTCCAGTCTGTATGAATTTGACTAGTCTAGCTCATCTGAGCAGGGTCATGCAGCATTTGCCCTTTTGCGTCTGGCTTATTTCGCTTGGCATACTGTTTTCAAAGGTCACGGTGTGACAGGAACCAGAATTTCATTCCATTTTAAGGCTGAATGATATCCTCATTGTAGGCATAGACCACATTTGGTGTTTTCCTCCAGAGATGAATGTTTGGGTTCTCTGTTTGTTGTCTGTGGTGACTGATGTCACTACGAACATTAGCATATAGTATCTGAGTTCTTCTTTTCCATTCTTTTAGTTGTGAACCTGGACATGAAATAGATCCCTCCTAGGGTAGAAACCACATTAGGATGTGTAAATTTTGGAACTTTTTCTCAAAGCCATCTATTCTTACCAAGATTGAGCATTAGCTCGTCAGGAAAAAGGGACTCTCAGCTCTCTTAGGTTTCCTGGGTTGAAGATTCTTCTCAAGAATGATGAGCATAGAAGGAAGGATGTGGCTTCTGGGTCTGTCTCTTTTCCCTGAAATGATGAAGCACAGTACCTTAGTTGTCATTATATGTAAAGGGAATAATTTCCCAGAAAGAATCTGACAGCCTTTCCTAACAGTATCCAGTGTTTGTTTTCTGCCATGTCCTGATTAAAATATTTGACTGGAATTCACTTGTGTAATCATCTGGTTCACTAACATACCTCTTTTTCTGTAGCCTGGTCTCTATGGAATAGACTAGAACTTTGATGTCGGTGATCCCTACTCTTTTTGTGGATTCTGTTGATTTGAGGGTTAAGGAAATAAAAGGAGAAGTTGCTCTCTGTTAGGACTTATTCTCCTTGCTTTTGCGTGACACAATTCTTTTAGAGTTGTATCTATTAATAATTCACTCATTTATAATAGTATATGTTTTTGGGAAAATTGTATCACATCTCAGTGTGTATCTAACACCACTCTTTCCACCAGGAGTCTAGCGTCCGTCACCATTATCAGTTTCACTCTTTCAACTCTAGGTTCCCTCCCCGTTTCCCACCCCAGTAACCACAGTCTTGAATCAGAATCCAAGAGTTCTGCTGTGTTTTGTTTGTTCATTTTGTTTGTTTATTATCTACATATGAGTGAAACCATCTGATTTGTTTCTTTTTCTTTGTCTTATTTTGATTCACCTAATCACCTCAAATTCCATCTATGTTGCAAAAGGCATAATTTATAACGGAGTATAAGTCCATTGTGTATTAAATACCGTAGCTTCTTTATCTGGTTGTCTGTTGATGTTGTTTCTGTGTGTTGACTTCTGTGAGTCGTGTTGCTTTTTAGTCAGGGGATGGCCAATTCTTGTGCAAATTCGATGTTCAAATCATGCAAAACATGCATCCTCCTGTCTCCAGTCTTTGAGTAAGAATTACTTCCTCTTAAGTTATTGTTAGTTTCAAAAGTATGCATACAGTGATTTTTTTCCCATGTGCTTTCCTTCTAAATTGATTGCTGTCCAACCCTCTACATGTCTCTCCTACAGACACTGATGGGACTGTGGTGTCTACCACTGATTTCCCCACCCAAGAAAGTTCTTCAGGCTTGAGGAGTGATCCTTCAGCACCAAGGACAGTGGTGGACTCTGCAGGTAAGATGGCACTTCATCTCTTGTCTCTCTGGGAATCTCGTTTTCTGCTCTCTGGTAAATTATCCTTTTGCTAGAAATAGTCTGAGAAGTTGGGACCACCTGGCTTCCTCTTAAAAATAGGTGTTTCTGCTCTGTTACTTCAATGTGGGGCCTAAGTATCTCCAAGAACACGAGCGACCATTCTGTGTTCAGGCAACTTTTCATTGGTAGCTGATTCTTACTAAAGTGTCTAACATTAATTAAGAATTAATAAAGAAATGAGGATTTTCCTGGAATGGTCCTTCAGGGAAGAAGATGCCACCCTCTTGGAGAATATGATACCATGAGAAGACTGTCCTGGAGCTTTTCTTAAAAAAAGGAAGCATCTTTTCTCAGGAAAAAGCGAAGGAGATCAAGAGATGACCAATCTTTTTATAATCTTTCTCTGAACTTAATATCTGTTTAATGGTCCAGCGGGAGTCTCCAGAACAAAAATAGAAAGAGATGAGAGATGTAATTATTCCCTCATCTCTTAGAGATAGTATTCAAAGGTCAAGATTTTCAGATGAGGGAGGACGAACCATGAAAACTTGGTAAATAAAGCCAGATGTGGAGAAGGAGCAGTGACTATCAAAAAGAAGGAGGGACTCAGTCTCCTTCCATTTTGGATGAATTTGGGACTTTTTAAATGTGCTCATAGAACCAAGGTGAAGAGATCAATCAGATAAGCATAGAAACCTTACTGTAATCATTCATACTTTCTAAAATCATGAGGACATTTTTAGCATGTGGAAAACTGCATGGGAGTAAAATTATAGACTAGAGCAGGACTTGTCCTCTCCATCCATAGACCAACAAGAACTACGGCACCACCGTCCTCTTATTATCAAAACAGCTAGGCAACCCTGTCACAAACTGTTCAATAGTATCCAAAAGACAAGAAGGACCTCTGATATTACTCAAGACTTCAGGGAGCCCACCGGTATCCAAGGGACCAGAGTCACTGAAGATGAGATTGTTATCAGAGCATACATCATTGGCTCTTCCCTCCTCCCATCTTCTGTTCCCCCAGGGTTCAGGGGGCCAGAAAGACAGCCAATATCCTGAACAACATCTTCCTGTTCTCCAGACCACAGCTCCAGCTAAGACATTCTCTGACACGACTGTGGATACAGACAGAAATCTTGATTTTTCTCACTTCCCAGTTGATATTACGCCCATTCCAAATGCTCCAGAAAGGACCAGCCATTCATTCGTTTGCTCTCTCTGACTTAACAACTTAAGCAGGCACACTTCTGGAGCGAGATACAACGTGCCTGTGACATCCTCCTAGGTTTTATTTCTCCTCTCCTGGGACTAGCTCCATGGGTGGGACAAGCATACCAATTTTCCTCTGACAATGTCCTCCATAACTGTAGGTACTGGCATTTTAGGAAAAGTCATCTGAGCCAACCCACATGATAATCAAAACCACAATCTCAGAGGAGTGTGTCCATCCCAGGGATATATTTCATCCTTCTAATCTTCCTTCCATTGTTCTGAATAAAATGTCAACAACCCAACTGGCTGTGCTTTTGCATTATTCACCTCCCTCCGTAAAGGTAGAGCAGGCTGAGAGGGACAGCTGGCCCCCCAGTATTTTTCCCTGAGGACACAGGCACAGTGGGAACCATTGATTCCAAAGCCATCAAATTGCTCAGAAGACTTGGTTGGACAAAGGGTTCAAGCCTCATGAGCGTCTCTATTTATATGACAATGGCAGCCTTGGGATCCAGACGTTGGGACAGAAGAAGCCATTCAATATTCTTCAGCAACAGCGGCAACTATTGAGGCCTCAAATTCTGCCAAAGACACCACTCTTAGATTGACCGACATTTTTATGACCAACCCCAGGAAGAACATCAGAGCCATGGACAGCTCACTAGGGACACCACAATTTTAACTTCCTGGGAAGAGACACCCTCTGGTGAGATGCAGGGTTTTCTGCTGTCAGAGATGACCACTCCTGTGAACAAAGGTATAATCACAGACAAGAAACAACATCTTCCTAAGATGAGACCCACACCCTCTCTTCTGGTGCCTGTCCTAGGTTCATCCTCATCTTCTGTTTCCCCTAAGGCTGAATGATCTAGAACTCCCAGTTCTTCTCCACTTACTTCAGGACTGACACCATCCACATCATCTACAACCAATCAGTCTCAGATAACCTCAGCGTCCTCAGGCTCTTTTCCTCCAAGGATCCCCTGTGGTCCTTGAGCACAACTCCAGGAGAAGGCAGGGCTCCTAAGTTGACCCTGAAGATAACGCCACACCATTGGCTGGAAATGCATGAATGAAGGCCACCATAGGTGGCATTGCCGAGCCAGTCACCAAGGAGCTCTCTCCTGGTTAAAGCCCACTTCGATTCCAGCTACTGAGAAATCTATCTCATTTACAAGGCAGAGCCCGGATCCTTCCATCCAGGTTGGGATTCTGAGGTTTGGTGGTGACGCTTAAATGAGAGCTCCTACTGAGAATCTCCTTTCTGGTTCCACATGTCTAGTAGAATCATTCTACACTCCACATTCGTGATACTTTTAGCATCTTGGAGTTCAATTTCATTTCCTTCCAGAATCTTTCCCCTTCACAGATATGAAATGGGCATGATTCTTAATATAAAAGCATGCTAACCGAAAGTGGCAAAGTGAACAATCAAGAGATATTCTTTATATAAATCAATAGGATATAATAATTCCATCATGTTACCCTGATTTTACTTCCAGAGAATTATGGAAAGGAAAAAAAATTAACCAGTGGTGAATTCACATATTATACATGATAGCATCTCACATGTTTTTGCTGGAGACCAAGATATTCAGCAGCCCTACCGTCAACAAATAGCTTTCCTCTGATGTGATCCAGGACATCTCGTGGATTGTATTTTATACCAATAAGCGAATTATTCCATACAGTGTGTCTTTTCAGTCACAGATGAGGACATTGCTGAGTCATTGTCTAGAAAAAGTATTTTTCATGTCTGCCCTTTGTTTTTTCTTTAGAGGAAAGATAGAGGCCGGAATGAAGGGGAGTGAGTAGGCAGGCAGAAAGAGAAAGGAGCAAGAAGCATTTTTTATTTATTTTGCTTAGCTGTTCATCTTGGTTGCTAGCCTGGCCGTTGGTCATAAACCTGGGGCCTCGGATGTATGTGGATTGTGCTCAGCTAGAGGTGGCAGACCTAACCTTGACTCCACCAGGGCATGCCTGATGCACTTCTTTTTTTTTTTCAATAACTTTTTTTCATTGTGGTAACTTATTCTGTACATTATAAACTCATACCTATAGGTTCCCCATTTCTCATGACATGTCCAACACACCCTGCCCTCCACCACATCACCAAGTGTTCTTCACCATTGTCCACTGGGTGCCCCCACCTCTTGCTCGCTCCACCCTGCCCCCCCCACCCCATTCCCTATTGGTCACCTCAGTTCTGTTGCAAGTACCCAAGGGTTGGTTCTGTTTTGTCTTTTCCTTTGTTTTGTCTATTCACATGTCACCTATGAGTGAGGTCATCCGGCATCTGTCTTTCTTCTTCTGACTTGTTTTACTTAGCATCATCCCCTCTAGATCCCTCCATGTTAATTCAAATGACAGGGTTTCATCTCTTCTCAGGGCTGTGTAGTATTCCACTGTGTATATGCACCACATCCTCTTTATCCACCATCTGATGTTGGGTGCTCAGGTCATTTCCAGTTCTTAGCTGTGGTGAAGGGGGCTGCAATCTGGATGCACTTCTTGGGTAACGCTAAACTGACAATTCTATCTCCTTCTCACTCAGGGTCAGAGGGTTCTGGGGCAACCTCCACCAGCCAACTGAGCAAGGGGGCATATGGAAACACTACACAGTCCGCAGGTGACCCTACATCTCTGGTGACTGTCATTAGTTCAGGTATGTGTGAGCATCTGTGTACGCTATACTTGAAGCTTTTCTCTTGTTCTGTGAAGTAAAAAATTGACTGCCCAAGTTCCAGGTTCTGATTGCTAATCGTAACTTTCTTCTCTTGTACCTAGAGGCTACTGGTAATATATGTATGGAAATGTATTGATTTCTAATAGGAACTGCGTCTGGTTAGTACGGTATATGTTCAGGAATGAATCACTTCAGCTTTAAGAAGAGATAGCGTGTCCACAGATTGACAGGTCCACCATGAAGGGTTTCCCGATTCAGATCCCATCACTCAGGTCAGGTTCTTCCATGAGCAGGAAAAGGCACACCCAACATGACACTAGTTTATTCCATGGGCTAATTTGTTACTAAGTGACTATACTATAAAGTCAAGACTTACTATTTATTGTCATGACTTTCATTCGTGGCCGACAATTGAGAGGAGGTCCCCGCATTGGTGCTGAGGTTAAGAGAACAGCTGTTCTGATTGCTGAGAGCAATAATGTGACGTGTCTTTCAGTGCTAGAAACATCCTCTTTCCTGAGGAGAGTGGAGAAAGGTTACAGGAAATAAGATGCCTTGCTCAACCTCTTGCCTTAACCTGTTAAAAACCAGCCACAGAGCTTCAATTAGACTCCCATTTTTCAAGTTTAGGGGAGAAGGCAGATAGCAAGTTAAAACAGATTAAAACCTGGATCCATGAAAGGAAAAATGGAGCAAGAGGAAGACGAGGTTTTCTCCTACCTCTGGGTAGGTTTTTTCTTTTAAGGGAAGGTACAGGCAGGAATGAAGGCGAGTTGGCAGGAAGACAGAGAAGGAGGAAGCATTCTATTTTATTTCCATTTAGTTGTTCACACTGGTTGTTTCCCCTGGACCTGGGACTCAAACCCAGGGGCATGTGTCCTGCATCCTTTGGAGGTGATTGACATAACCACTGTTCCACCAGGGCTCTCCCTGGGTAGAATCTTTACCCTCCACTCAGATGTGGTCCATAGGTCTGCATGGAGGCCATATTGAAATAGACACTTACGGTGTCAAATGAGCTCTGAAAGCCAGTGATATATACTCTCATATAATCAACATTAGACCCAGGAATGAAAAGCATGATTCCTTCCATCTAGAAGAGCAGAATATGGGCAGAGAGTATGTCCCAGTGATTAATAAGGAAAAAGGACGGAAACTCAAAACCAGAAGAATCCCCCTTTTCACCTCCTGGCAAAATTCCTAACTGGAAAGCTGTTTCAGTCCCAGGCCTGACCACTGGAAGAAACAATAATTCCAGGCTCTGAGGAGCCCAGCCGTAGTGCTGAGACCAGAGCCGCTGTTGAAACATCTCAAATGCTAACAGTGACAACACCCACGGATACCACAGTGGGACCAGCCAGCCTCCAGTCCATGACCATGGGGAGTGGGAGTACTAGGCTCCGTCTTCTCTCCACAGAAATCACGACACCAGCAGACCCATCTGTGGACATGGTGATAGCTACAGGTAGGGTCCCATACTCCCCACCTCCCGTTGAGCTTGGGGCCCGTACATATTCTGGGATATCAGAAGGTACCAGCCAGGCAGAAGGGACAATGTCTTCCCTCCCTGCAGAGTCAACTCCTCCGGACACCACAGAGCATGTTCAGCATGTCAGCCCAGTTCTGACTCTGGAGACAACTGAAATGGATTTGTCTATGTGGGTGGGCTCCCCCTGGGGGACTGCAGTGGATACCCATGTCCCTTTGATCTCCTCTTCCATTGGTCTTCAAGACTCTGCAACAAGCTTAGTTACAATCCCCAAGGCAACTATAAGTTCAGTGCCTGGGGTCAGCAGCACTGGTGTCCCTTTCACTGCCCAGCATAAAATGACAACGACTGCTAAAGGGCAGACACATGGACCTGTGGGTGATACTTACTCATCTGTTAGCTCATGGTCAGAGCAGACAAATAGGAGTGAGCTGACACTGACTGTCCCCTCTGTGGACACAGACAGAGCTGTTAGCAGCCCCACAGCCCACGTCACTCCAACGGGACCTTGGACCTCTGGTACGCAAGATGGCTCAGCCACTATCTACCTCATCAGTGTGATGGATGAGAAAACTGATTCTAATTCTGTATCTTCTACTTCATTGGGGTCCAAATCTGAGTCCCTCACAAAATTGCAGGCCCATGAAGCTTCATCTCCACTTGAGGTTCTTTCTATGACATCATCTCCTGCAGTGTTAACAAGCAAGGGTGGTGACTTCTCTCTGGGAGTCATCACCTCCAGCCCCAAGGGAGCAGCAAGGGCAGTTTCACCTAGAATGTCTAGCCCAGAGAGGAGATCCCAGACCACAGATGGCACCAAAATGTCGAAGACCTCTGCATGGACCATCACAGACACAGCTGCCCATTTACATGTCACTGGTTTGACCAAGATCAGTTCTACAGATGGAACACATTCTTCCTTAGCAATGAGCACCACAGCAGGCTCTGCCCATCATTCTGCAACCTCCTCTGGAACCAGTCTGGCCACCCCACTCTCCTCTTCTTCTAATGAAGCCACTGAGATCAACACAAGTTGGAATCCTTCAAGTCCAGGAGACACAATGACCTCTGCTCTGAAAACACCTTTTCCGGATGACCAGGAAGTGGGCACCTCATTCCCTGAGACTTCAGTTACCAAGGAGACTCCCCCAAGCCCAGAAATAACTGTATTCTCTGTTCCCAATACTTTCTCTGAGAAGGCAAGTGCACAGACTGATGTCAGTAGCTCCCCTCCTACTTTGACACCTGAAGTGTCCACCTGGGACTTGTTTGCTAGAGGATCTGTGTCTTCAGCTTCTCTAGCAGCAGATTCAACTCATGATGGAGCCACAAGATCTCAAGAGCTCAGCATAGGGCCCAGGAATAGCTCACCCCTCTCATTGCCACCATCACCTACTGGGGCCATGACAGATGGGGTCACACTGCCACAGATGGTCAGTAGTACTGAAGTGTCTGCTTCAGGAGAACCTGCAGTCACCAGTTCTGGGCTGCTTTCCATGATGACTTCGATGCCTTCAAGAAAGAAGTCCATAGTTGCTGTTACTCTTCCTGGAGAGGCCGTATCCACAGTGGGAATTCTAACCCTCAGTTCAAGTGCCAAAAGACAGAGCCTAAGAGCTCCAACATCAGAGATGACAGATTCATCCATAGCTAGAAGTGAGGTGCAGACCACCTCAACCAGACTGTTGACCACGGAGAGCGCACCCCTCTCTTCCATCTCACTGGAGACCATCAAGGAGCTCCCTCACTTTCTTGTGGAGACCACAGATCCTGTGAGCACAAGCATGGAATCTGGGACCACTCTACCTCCATTTGTTATCAGTAGCTCCCATGATAGCCTTGCCACTTCTACAACCACCACAGACATGGAGGCAAAGATATCGACAGATGCAGCAGTCAGCCCTCACCAGTCTCTCAGTTCTATGTCTGAGCCGCTGTCCTCTGTTCCTGGCCACTCAGGGTCACAAAAGACCATTTTTTCAGTGGTTCCTACATCCAATATGGAGCCCACCAACATGTCTCCATCATTCCCTGTTTATCGTATGCCCACGGGGACTTGGAGAGTTTCCTTCTCAGATGTTTCCAGTTCAGCCCCTGGACTGGGGGAGACCAGTAGTTCCCAGGATAACAGCTCAGACAAAAGCATGATCCCTTCTCAGGTGTCCAGTGCTGCTACTGAGGTCCCCTGGACTGAGTCCCCTTCCTCTGGCAGACTATCTCCTCAGTCCTTGGGAACAACCAGTATCCCCAAATGGGCCAACACCAACACTTACACATCTTCCTCCTTTATGGAACCATCACGTCTTACCTTTACTACACCTGTGGTTTCCTCTAGCGATAGACCTGGGGATGCTCATACTCTGGACAGAAGAGCCACAGCTATCTCGGAAGGGACACCTCTGACCCTAACTCAGAGCTTTCCATTCTCAGAGCTGACCACTCTTGTGAGCAGAAATCGATATAATTTGTCACAGAGAAACCCATCCTCTGAAGAAGAAACCAAATTTCTCTCTTCCCCAGTGTCTTTTCCCAGCACCGTATTATCTACTTCCAGTTCCTTTGAAGCAAGGGAACCAGAAGTCCTCACTTCACTTCCTCCTACCTCAAGACTCACACCACCATCATCATCCACAAACATTCAGTCTCAGAGAACCACAGCTTCTCCAAGCACTGGCTCTCCAGAAGATTTCTTCTGGTCTCAGGGACCTACTATAGGAGAGGACAGAACCCCTGAGATGACCTCTGGGGATTTCGCGTCAGTGACCACGAATGAATCACCGATGGCCCTCACAGCTGGCATAGCTGAGACTGCAGTCACCGTGGAGAGCTTTCATGGTATAGCGTCCCCATCGAGTTCAGTCCTGGACAGCTCCCTCCCATTTACAAGTAAGAACCCATTGTTCCTAAATTTCCTTGCATTGGACTTCTTAGCTTCGGTGGATATGATCGAATGGGAAAAGAGAGGATTGCTGCCAGGAATCAGCTCTCTGGTTCTATTTTTCCATTAGAGCCCTTCCATTTTCTCTTAGTGGCATTTCCAATAACCTGGGACCCAAATGTAGTATCTCAGATCCTAGATATGAAGTCTACAAGGCAGGGGCATGTTATAGGAAAAGAGCCGTTTTTTTTTTTTAATTGAGGTAATTTTGATTTACAAAATACAGTAAGTTTTCAATGCTCAGGTTCACTCTTCATCAAATATGTGCTAACCCACTATGCTCACCACTAAACTTTGAATGGACTCCCACCATGGTCCATTGGACCCCGTGACACTCTGGTGACCTCAGTTCTGTTGTCAATGTCCAAGGGTTAGTTTCTGTTTTGTTTTTTCTGAGTTTTTTTTTTTTTTCTTTTTTTTGTTTGGAAAAGAGAAATCCTTTCTGGCTAACTTTGTTCTTTACTTGCTTTAACTGCTGTGAGCTGGACAGAGAGTACTGAGCTGCCGGGTGTTGGAGTAGTTGATAAAGTTAGAATAGAAGCCAAAAATGAATATAACAGTCAAGTCCTTAATCACTGACTGTGATAGTCTAAGCAAGAGATATATCGAAGGAAGTGCTGACTTCTGCTTACCTTTTCCTCCTTGAGAGGCATCAGGTCCAGGAGTATGTTGGTCAACATAGATGTGGGGGGGGGTCTCTCCTTGTTGAGGGGGATCATGAACAAAAACGTTCTTGATGTTTTGTGGAATCGGAAGTCAGAAAGAAAGGGAGGGATGGGAGTGGAAAAGTACTGGGTCATCATGAGGAATGGTGTCTGAGAGTGCCTCTTCTTCTCCTGAATTAGGAAAGCTCAGCAGAGGTGCCCGGGAAAGGCCCTAGATAGAGAGACCTAGGAATGCAGTCTTCTGGGCCAGGAATAAAAATATGCAGGAGAGTGTGATTGGCTAACAGGCACCCAAGTCCTTGATGCAGCTTCTTTGAAGGTGGCTGCAAGCTACTAACTATGTACCAAGTCTGGTGTGAAGGGAACAGATTTTCTCTGTCAGCTGTGTTGAGGTCATTGTCTATGGTTGCTTCTGAAAAATCACACATAGATTTTTGTTTTTTTTTAAAGGAAAGACAGGCAGGAATGAAGGCAAGCAGGCAGGCAGGAAGAGAGAAGAGAAAGAAGCACTATATTTTATATAGTTGTGCATCTTGGTTGTTCCTTCCAGGCCTGGGTCTTGAACCGTGGACCTTGGGATGTATGTGGACTGTGCCCAGGGTGTGCTAGACTGCTGGGCCACCAGGGCACGTATACACACACACACACACACACACACACACACACACACACACACACACACTTAGGTTTTTAACAAGGAGACAGCTCCTCAATAACTTTAATAATTTTCTATTTTCAAACTCATTTTATATATGAATTTATGCATAAAAATATAATAGAGTGAGGAAGACTTTACAGAGTCTTAGTAGATAGAGTGTCTCCAAAATTCATACACTGGAAGCCAGCTCACTGGCGGGCCCCATGATCAGCAGCTTTCCATCCTTACGACCAGTTTGAGAATTTGATTGAATACAAAAATGATGTTTTATTTATTTATTTATTTTTTATTTTAAGGATAGATGCAGGCAGGAATGAAGGTGAGCAGAATGCAGAGGCAGGTAGGAAGAAAGAGGAGAAGAAAACACTTTATGTTTTATTTAGCTGTACATCTTGGTCGTTCCCCCCCCAGCCCTGGGATACGAACCTGAGTCCTTGGGATGTATGTGGATTGCACCCTCAACTGAGGGCGACTGACCAAACCACTACGCTGCCAGGGTTGTTCCTTAAATGCCTTCTCAGAGGCAGATGAGAACATTGCTAAGTCACTGTCTAGTGAGAATGTTCCTCATAGACCCAGACTATGGCAGAATACAGGGGTAACACCTTTCCCTTATCCTCCAGGGTCTGATGATTCTGTGGCCATGACCTCTGGGGAGTTCAGTCAAGGCACACATGGAGATACTACTTGGTCAGCCAGTAACCCCCTGTCTCTTGTGACTCTGACCAGTCTGGGTAAGTGTGAACATCCTTTCTTATTTCCTTCAAGGCAATTCCATTTGGATCCTTTCTCCTCACCACTGAGGTCAAAGATAGATGATTTAAGGCAGTAAAATAACAAGATTTGCAATACATTTCCTTGACTTTTATTTAACCTTAATTTTTTTTTTTTAAAGGAAAGGTGCAGACAGGAATGAAGCCGAGCAGACAAGCAGGCAGGAAGAGAGAGGAGGACGAAGCACTTTATTTTATTTAGGTGTTCAGATCGTTTCCGCTGGTTCTGGGTCTTGAACCAGGGACCTTGGGATCTACCAAACCACCAGGCCACCAGAGTGTGCCTTGCTTGACTTCTTGTCACTCTTCTCTGAGGATATGACTTTTCTTTTTTCCTAGAGATTTTATTAATGGAACACCTTCATTAGCACTGATTTAAAAAAAAAAAAGAGTCGTTTATGTGGTGTGCAGCCACTCATTCAGTAGGAGAAAAAGCCGGGCAACTTAATCTACACTTCTCTTGCCCCAGGGTGAAGTATCTTTTAAAATCAGAGACCATCCCTGAAGTCATGTGTAGACAGGGAGGCCACCGGCAGACACAGGTTTCTTTCGCTGCAGTAGGAAGAAGGGATTGTGCAGAGGGTGGAGAGGAGGACCTTGGGTCAGACTTTGCATCTGGATGGTTAGGAGAAGCCTCTGCAGCAGGCAAGACTTCTGATTCTCTTCTCCTGGGAATCCGACTTGTCCTTCCGTTATCAGGAAGTGAGGTGTGCGATCATGACATCAACGCTGGAAGAAGTTGAGATGGTCCTAGGCTACCCCAAGGGTTAGAAGAATGTGGAAAACTGACCCCCAGGAGGAGTCTGGGGGTCACAGATGTTCTTTTCTTCAAGGACAGGAACTGAGTTCCGAGAGGGAAAGAAATCTGAAAGATGACGAAAGTAAAGAACAAGAATGAGCGCATGTTCCCTGGTCCTCTTCCTTCTCATAAGTGACCTTGGCTTTCCTATAAGTGACCTTGGCCATGAGCTAAGGTCTGGGGAGTCTAGAGATGGGGGACTGGTTTAGCAAGGGCAGACTCTAAGGAGAAAGTGAAAAGAAGGCAGGAAAACCCTGGTAGAACTAGGTCCTGTCCCCTTGTGTGCAAAGACCCCTTTTATAGTGATATAGGGGGACTGAGACCCGGGTGACATTTTCTCCTGGGCAAACAAGATGAGTCAGTGCGCTCAGCCCTCTTTCTCCTTGAGGGTGGTGATTTGTATATTTCCTAGTGTGCAGAGACTTGACATGTGGCATGGAAGGGTTAACGCTTTCTTTTCTGGGGAAGAAGGAAGTAGTTTGCATTGAAGTCCCAGGAGGGAATGCGTGAGACTGTCCAACAACAAGGACTCCCCATCCTGTACCATGTGCACTATCTCCTACCAACTCGCTTTCTAATCGCAGGCCTGCCCACAAGAAGCTCAGAGACATCCACAGTTCCCAAACTCATAAGCTCCAAGGAGACCAGCACCAGCCCAGAGACCAGGCGCACGGTGGCCAATGCTTGGAAGACTCACCCAGCGACCCTTGTCATGGAAACAGCTGGCACAGCAACTGTTGCCAGGGAAACAATCCTGGGACCAGCCCCCCTTCAGCCCACAGTCAGAGAAAACGGTGGCAGCAGCCTCCCGCACCCACCCTCGGGCATCCCAACCCCCGTCAAGCCCCCAGCAGAAGTGCCAGCAGCTACAGAAAGTGTTTCACCCTCCCCAACTGAGACTGGGACCGACCCTTCTTCTGGGACTGCAGAAGGAGCCAGAAAGTCCCTGGGCACCGTGTCTTCTGTCTCCTCAGTGTTGACTCCCCAGAGCATCGCAGGGACAAGTCAACCAAGCAGCAGCCTTGTGCTGACTCCAGAAACAGCTGCAGTGAATTCTTCCCTGGGACCCGGCTCCGCTGGAGAAGCCACAGAGGACACACGTGTCTCTCTGAGCACAGTTGCCATTGGCCTTGAAGGCTCTCTGAGCATCCCAGGCTCTGCGACAACCCAGGAGGTAACTCAGGGCTCAGTGACAGATCAGTCTGAATTGATAACCAAGACACGGGTCAGCACCACAGTCGTTCCTTCCACGGTCCTGGGGGAAAAGGCAACGACAGTGGAGCGACAGGCAAGCGTATCTGTGGGCGCGGCTCACTCATCTGCTAGGCTGGGGTCAGAGCCTTCGGCGGGGAGTGATGTGAGTCGTGACGTAGCCCCTGAGGCCACAGGCATATTGCATTTAACCTCCACCGCACAGCCCACAGTAGCTTCTCTGATCGCTGAAAGTCAAGCCACTTCCAGCCTCATAGATGCCTTAGAAGGAAACACGAGCACCTCACCATCTAGCATGTTCCCTTCCATGGGGTCCGGTGGTACTGCCTCTACTCCTGGGCAGCTCTCTGAGGCCTCATCTCCTGCAGGAGTGAGAATCATGGATGCAAATCCAGCTCCCGCTCTGGGTGTCTCTTCTTCCACCGCGGGCACCACCTTAGCGCCAAGTACCCTGTCCAAAGCAGAGGGGAGCGTCAGAACCATGGACAGCGCCACGCCCACAGCATCCAGCCCATCTGCCCTAGAGCGCCTTCCCGGCTGGTCACCCACAGCTGTCTCTGCCTCCACCTCAGACCCCTGGGCCATCACAGACATGACTTCGATCCTCCATGCTCTGATCCCTGGTTCTTCAGGTTCTCCTGAAGCAGTTTCTGCAATAGATACAACTTCATCCTTAGCCTCAAACACTGAATCAGCCTCTGGGTCTACTTCCCAGGACCTCATGACTGTCACTGGTACCAGCCAAGCCATTCCATCCACCTTGGCTTCATTGGAAGAGATAGAGGGCAGCACAAGGGTGTGGTCCTTGGGTCCTTCAGGGACCACTGCAGCCAGACCCAGCTCAACTTCTGGTGCCCAGAGGATGAGCGCCTCACTTCCTGACGTTTCAAGCATAAGTAGAAGAGAGACAGAAGCCCTGCCTGTTCCACTGGCTTCTACTGACCATCCAATTACAAAGACTGACCCACATGCCCTCCTCTTCACCTCTCGGCCTGGTTCTCTGTCCACTCGTGACCGGGCCACTGGGAGATTGGTGTCATCAACAGCCACCTCTACCTCAGCTCCTCAGGCAGACACAACTCCTCAGAAACTCCCTGCAGAGACCATCATCAGCCTAACTACCTCACAGCTGCTCTTCTCTACTGGGGCCATCACAAGTGGGGTCACCTCTGCTGCAACAGTGTCCGCTTTGTCAGGGAAACCAGCTCTTGCCAGCAGAGAAACTGAGCAGAGCTCTATCCAGCTTGCTGCCACGACTTCTTCAGATGCAGGGCATGTGTCCAGACCAGAAGCAAAGACACTGAGTAGGGTCCCATACCCAGTAAGTAGTCCAGCTCCATCCCCACAGGGGCATGAACTAAGGACATCTCCAACAGAGGAAAGAATGACATCTGAATCCTGGGCTCAGGAAGCAGAATCAACCTCAAACACATCTCTGAAGACTGAGATGACAGATGTCTCCTCTGTCTCAGGAGGGGCTACCACGGAGATTACTGATTTCCCAGACTTAAGCTTGGAATTGAAGACAACTCCATCTTCAAGTTGGAAAGACAGCACTTCTGGGGGAATATCCACTTCTGAACTCACCACACATGAAGAGGGAATGCATCCTTCTACAAACTCAGTAGGGACAACAGTGCGGGATACAGGTTCGGAACCTGCTCCTCATCCCATGGTCCCAGCCCACTCAGAGTCATTCAGGACCACACATCCAGTGGTAACTGACTCCACCATGGTGAAAACAAGTGCTTCCACATCAACGGCCATCTTGTCAGAATCCTTAAGGTCAGAAACAGACCTTTATTATCCCCTAACCACTGAGCTAAAGGAAAGCGACACTTCTGTGGACAGCAACTCAACCACTGAGATCAGCATTGTCCCTTCCTCAAGTTCTGTTGTACTTACTAAGGAGTCGAGGACAGAAGTCACCACATCTGAAAGACTTTCCAGCCCAGAACTTGCTCAGTCCACATGGTCATCAGATATGACCAGGCCTGCTACCCTCCCTGCAAAGATAGACTTGGAAAGAATGACTAGTACCTTCTTTCCTGTTTCTACCACCTCAGTTTTCATGTCTGACCTGGTGAAGTCCACAGGCATGTTTAAAACTGGCACAGAACCTCTGATCAGTTCACCTGAAAGTTGGAGCGACATCTCCAATCATGTCCTCTCCCCTTTAGAAACCACGATGGCTACAGAGACAAGTCTCCCTTCCGTAAGAGCAGCAGTTACTGTTGATGCAGGAACCTCTGTTCCATCACAGGAATCACATTCCACTGTCCCAGCCAGCTCAGAGCCACCCAGAGACACATTTCAGATGATCACGACCAACGCCAATAGGGAAAGTACTGTTGCCAAATCAGCATCCGAACCTTCAGCCATCACAGAGATGGAAAGATTGCCAACATCTTTCTTGACCACGGGAGTGAGAGAGACTAGTGTTTATCAGGAGAGCAAGTCAAGTACAGAGACAAGAGCTGTCCTTGCCAAAGTGTCCTCAGGTGCTACTACTGAGGTGTCTAAGACAGAAGTTTCCTCCTTTGATAAAATAGTTCTATCAGCCCCAAATAAGTCAACATGGTCCCCAGATATTTCCTCAGAAGCACATAGTAGATTCTCTACCTCACTGCCCTTGAAAATGTTGACATCTATGACACTCACCAAGGAGACAGGTCCTTCAGGGGCCACAAAGCAGGGTGTCCTTACCTTGGACAAATCAGCCACAGCCACTTGGGTACACACATCATCAGCTGGAACTCAGGGTTCTGTACATTCAGAGAAGACCCCTGTCATGGACAATGGTTCCAAGGATGTGTCATGGACAAATCCTCCTGTGGAAAAGACTAGTTCCTTCATTTACCTGCCACCTGTCACCGCCACAAGCTCACCTTTCCCTGTGACCGCCTCTCCGGGACCTCGGACCACTGTTCTTGCCTCTGGGCTAAGGAAGACAACAGACATGTTGGGTACAAGTTTAGAAAGTGACACCAGTTCATCTCAAAGTATGAGCACGACCTCAGCCAAAAAACGGCCCACTGCTGAAGTGATTTACCTTTCTAAAAACTCGACTGCAACTAGTGTGAGGACCACGGGTTCAGTACATGAGTCACGTTTTGTCCCAACTGATGAAGAAACATCCAGGTCTTCTCCAATAGTTACTGATTCCACCACTGGGGAAAACACTGTTATCACATCAAGATCCAAATCCCCTGAGGTTACAAATGTAGAGACGGAGACACATTCCTCCTTGACCTCGGGACTGAGGGACGACAGCAGCAGCTCCAAGGAAACTGAGTCATCCACAGAGTCAACCTCTGTCCTACCTGATGTGAACACTGGTGAGACCACTGAGACTTCCAGTACAGAAGATATCACTTCGAGCAAGATACTCAATCCTGACTCTTCTCATCTCATGATGTCACCACTCACCTCTACAGAACCTGTTTCCAGGCTTTCAACTTTGCCCAGCATGACAGAATTTGAAGAAATAACTGTTACCACTCACACAGGTACTCCTGTACCTACTTCACAGGGTATAGTTAGCTGGGACACCACAACCACAACATCCAGTCCAGGGACACACTCGTCCCTGACTCAGGGTCATCAACACACAGAAATGACCACTCACATGGACCGAGGTCCTGAGGATGTGTCTTCACCTGTAGCCTCTACCTTCCTAAGGAGTTACCTCTCCTCTTCTCCTGCTGTGACTTCCCTTAAAACCAGTGACCTGATGAAGCCCATAGGCCCAATGAGTAAAAATCTAGAACCTGAACCTAGTTTAGCACCAAATTGGAGCAGTACCTCAGGTGAGATACAGAGCTCTTCTAGAGATACCACAGATGCAGAGAAAATTCATCCTTCCCCTTCCCTGATGGGGACCAATGTGGGGACCACAAGTTCTGGACAAGTATCACATTCCTCTGTCCCATCTGACTCAGAGGCACCCCCCACCACAAATCTAGTGATTTCTAGTTACCCCATAGGAGACACTTCTGCATCCACATTGATGTCAGCCTCCTCAGAGACCATAGAGATGGAGAGAGAGACAACATTCTCCGTGACCCCGGGACTGAGAGAAACCAGCACCTACCAGGACAACCATCCAAACACTGAGATACAAGTCGTCACCAGTGTATCCTCAGGTGCTGCTACTGAGGTCACCAGGGCAGAGAGTCCCACTCACATGCCAGTCTCTGCTTCATCAACATGGCCACAAGACATGTCCTCTGAAGCAAGCAGTAGACACTATATTTCTCCCGACCTCACAGTGTCAACACAAATGACCTTCAGCACAGAGACGGGTCCCTCTGGCACTACAGCCTCTTGGGTGGAAACTCTGTCAGCTCTCACCCAGGGCTCACCACTCATGAACAGTGGTTCCAAGGATGTGTCATGGACAAATCCTCCTTTGGTGGACAAAACCAGCTCTCTCACTTCCCTTCCAACTTTTGTTGCCACAAGGTCACCTTCCCCCGTGTCTTCCACATTACAAGGGCACAGAACCGCCTCACCTGTACCTGTGACCTCAGTTCTCACCTCTGGACTGATGAAAACCATAGACACATTGGGTACAAGCTTGGAAACCAGGATGAGCTCACCTCAAAGTTTGAGTAACACCATGATGGAGAGCATGACCCCTTCTGAGGAGACCACAGTGAAAGAGAGAGTCTATCCTGAGGCAAATGCAGCAGTAACCAGTATGGTGACCATCAGTTCTGTGCTTGAATCACATTCTCTTGTCACAACTGATGAAGAAACATCCAAATCTCCTCCAATGATTGCTGATTCCACTGTGGGGGAAAGCACTGTTTCCACATCAATGTCCAGCTTCCCTGCGATTATGAATGAGGCTGATACAAGCTCCTTCTTGGCTTCCGGAAGTATCAAGAGCAGCACCTCCATGGAGACAAGCTCATCCACAGAGTCAACCACTGTCCCTCCTGTTGCGATGACTGATGTGACAACTGACATCTTCAAGACCACAGCCATCTCCTCAAGCAAGACACTCAATCCTGGCTCTGTTCTCTACACAATGTCCCCACCCACCTCCGTAGAAGCTATCACTAGTCTTTTTACTTCCTCCACCCTAACAGAATTGGCAGAAATAACTATCACCACTCCAACAGGGCTTCCTGCAGCTTCATCACAGGATACAGTTTTTGGGGACACATCAACCACAGCATCTAGTGCAGAGATACACTCAGATATGACCACTGTCACAGACAGAGGTCCTGAGGATGTTTCATGGAGCAGCCATTTCCCTTTGGAAGAAACCAGCAGTACCACTTTGCCTGTTTCTTTACCTGCTATGACTTCTGCTTCACCTGTTTTCTCCAAGTTACCACAGAGTAACTTCTCCTTTCCTCCTGCTATGACATCACTTCTCACCATTGACCTGGTAGAAACCACAGGTACACTGAAAACAGACCTAGAACCAGCATCTAGTTTAACACCGCAGTTGAGCAGTACCTCTGGTGAGATACTGACCACTTCTAGAGAAACCGCATATACAGAGAACATTCATCCACCTATTTACAATCTGGATAACATTATGGGGACCACAAGTTCTGAACGTGTTCCATATACCTCTGCACTAGCTGACACAGAATCATCCAAAGCCAAATCTCCAGAGATGACTGCTTATCCCATAGGAGATACTTCTATGTCCACATCAAGGTCAGCCTCCTCTGAGACCACAGAGATGGAGAGAGAGACATCATACTTCATGACCCCTGGATTGAGGGAGACAAGCACCTATCAGGAGAACAGCTCAAAACCAAGAACAGTCATCTCCAATGTATCCTTGGGAGATCTTACAAAGGTTTCTACAACAAGAAAGATTTCTGATAGCGCATTTATGTCAGCCTCTGCTCAGTCTACATCAAACCCAGACATTTCTTCAAGCAGTAGATTCTCCGCCTCCATGCCCTTGACAGTTTGGACACACATGACCTTCAGCACAGAGACAGGGCCTTTGGGGGAAACAAAGGAGAGTGAACCTACCTCAGACAAGTCATCTACAGCCAGCTGGGCAGACAATCCATCAACTATGACTGATAGTTTAACACACTCAGAAAGGATCACTCTCATGAGCAATGGTTCCACGGATGTGTCATGGACCAATCCTTCTCTGGAAAAAACCGGCTCTTCCTCTTACCCGCCGCCTGTCACTCCCTCAAACTTACCTTCCTCTGAGTCTTCCACAACACAAGTCGACAGAACCTCCTCTCCGGCACCTATTCTGACATCAGTTCTCACCTCTGAAATGATGACAACCCCAGACATCTTGGACACAAACTGGGAAACTGT
>RJWH01004599.1:0-101797 GCA_004363575.1 Solenodon paradoxus | reverse complement strand
TTTTTCCTCTCTCTCTCTCTCCCTTTCTCTCTTCTTCTCTTTTCTCTCTCTCTCTCTCTCTCTCTCTCTCTCTCTCTCTCTCTCTCTCTCTCTCTCACTCACACACACATACACACACACACACACTGGGTTTTATCAGCAACTTGGACCCTGGAAACTAGGCAACTATCATTTTGGCAGGGATACTCTCAGAAGCTGAAGGTCAATGTGCAGCTGGCTGCCTCTTACAAATTAAGTGCTCCAGTAAATTCTCATTTTTATCTTACACTGGAACAGAATCAAGCTGAGTACATTAGATGTAAGAACAAAGCCCAGTATCCATGAACTTTGAATGGTCACTTCCCAGGCACTGCATTCTCATATCAAAGAAACCAATTGGCAAGGTATGGAAGCCATTGAAAATCTGTAAATTATTGACCAATGATGTCAAAAGAAAAGGACTCTGGGTAAAATGTGAACAGTGGAAAATTAGAGCCATTTAGACCTCCTTAATGACACTACAAATTAAATTGTATTTAATTACATTAGTATAATGCGTAATATTGGACTTTGCAATTCTTAAAAATCATACCCACCCTTGATTCTCTTTAATCGCCTGAACTATTTTTATTCCCCAAGACATCCGCTGGGGATAAGAATATGTAAGAACTCCCCAGAGAAATGCAAAGCTCAAGTGACAAAAAGGTAGCACTACTGAAAGCAAATATTCCCCTTGAATGGGAATTTACGTGAAATTATCTTAATTAGGATTATCTTTTAAATGCTGTTCCTCACAATTTGAAAATAGCACAAGTTTGCACCTAAATGAGGAAAAAAATCTCTTCACTGAAAATTAGGCTTTCTTTTCAGAGCAGCTACTAAATATTACATGATTATCTTGCTAAAAGACTAACAATGCTGAAAAAAAAGGACTAACAATGCTTTCTCATTTTCTTCAGCATAATTATTTGTTATTCACTTGGATTTCAAGTATATACTGATCAGGTATTTAGTGAAAAGTACTAGACAAAAGCTATGTCCAGTCAAGGATCTGAATTTCCTCAGCAAAAAATATAATTATGTATTTATAAATATTTTATTAATGCACAATGTATAGCATTATATTTACATATCTATTGTTTGGTACAAGCTGATGAAAAGCTGCTTCTTTGAAGCTACAGCTATTTGGGGAAAATATAAATGTTTTTACAATTCAACTATTTCTCTGATACTGGGGTCAAATACTACTCAGTGGCGGCTCCAATATTTGTTCTTACTCCTTTCCTTTCTCAGCTGCCCTTGCAATTGGAGAGGCAACTGGTCAAGCTCTGGTCAGTGGAACATAGGAAAAATTTCCAGGGGCTATCATCAGAAAGTTTAGGCTTTTCTAACGAAAGAGGCTGCATCATCCCTTCTCTTTTCTTTCTTCCTTAAACGGAAATCAGATACCTAGAAAGACAGCATCCATTTTGTCTCTATGAAATGAGTAATGGAAGTATGAAAGGCAGCACACTAAAGGTGGTGGAAAGCAGGAAAGAATGAGAGAGGCTCAGTACTAGATACTAGCAGCCATGTCGCCAACTGTTTCCTTCCAGATTTTCCTGAAAAACAAGTGACCTTATTTGTTTAAGTGTCTGTAGTTCCCTTGTTGTTTTTCATTGTTGTTACTTGCAACCAAAAACATTCCTGACATAGAGTTTACAAACCTAAGACATGCACTGATATATAAATTCAAGATCTCCAAGATAAACACCAGTAATGGGTAGGAAGTCAGAGATTAGAAGAAAGGAAAAGTGGGCAAACATTGTCCACTTAGGCTGGCAGAAATGGAGGCAAAAAAAAAAGCCTCAGGGAACCTCCGAGCACTTTGATTTCATGTTCTTTTAAGAGTAAAAGAAGATTATAAGAAAATGTCTCCAAAACATGGGAGCAACCTGAGAAACTAAGTAAGTAGCTTAGAAGCAAAATGTAAAGAAAAAACAGCCTACTCCGCTCACTATTCGGAAAGCTGTGTAAAGGAGAAACGGGGAAAGGACAGAGAAAACAGAAAAGGAGGAAGAGATGACGAGAAGAGGAAGGGGCCATCTTTGATCCATCAGAGGTGCTAAAAGAGGAACTTGCTACTAGACAGTGGGTGCTTCACCTATATTGAATTCCTCCAGCATTTTCACACACACGCACATGCACGAATGCACACACACGTATATATTTAGATGAGAATTTTATTCACATGGCACGCTCTGGCAGAGCAGTAGTTAGGTAAATCACCTCTGATGTATGCAGGCCGCATACCCCTCCCTGGGTTTGAGTCCCAGGCTGGGGCAGGGGTGGGGGGTGGGGGTGGAAGGGTGGGTGGGACGTGACACCTCAACCAGTGTGAACAACTAAACAAAAGAGAACGTGCTTCTTCCTTCTCTCTCTTCCTGCCTACCGACTGCTGCCTTCATTCTTGCCTGAAACTTTCTTTAAAAAAAAAAAGAATTTTATTTACAGAAAAGTCACAGAAGATTACAAGTTTTATGTATGTAATATTGTTATTAATAGCAGAATCAAGAGTGGTTAACATATGATATCACTTCTTATGAAATACACCTTAAAGTGTACAAACACACCACGTTTCATGCACAGAGGCTCCCAGGGGACTGTCACTCACAAGAATTGGGGCCCGGTCTATCAGCGGACTCTGCTCAGAAAGGCCTCCCTTTGCTTGCACACACAAGAACTCAGGAGTGCCGGAGGGTTTGTGGGCTCCTGAGACCATCTTTAACCATTGATGGGTGGCCACCCGCATGTAATCATTTCAACTCCCTTCTCTGGCAGAGACAGCTCCCTTCCCCTGTGTTCCCTGTGGGATCAAAGCAGTGCTTGATGAGGTATCTTGACACTGTCCCCTTTTCCAGTTTCTTGCTGTTCCCCCATCAAACTTTCCACCTCTCTTATGGCTTCTTCTTCCCAGAAACTCTTCCTAATAAATTACTTCCATGTGAATCTGGGTCTCTGGGTCTGCTTCTGGTGAGCCCCACCTAAAACCCCTTTCCTCTGGCCTATAAGTAACATTGTTCACCCAAGGCCAGGGGAGTACAAAGGCAGAAGAAAATAAGCAATGAATCCAAAAGAAATTGAGAAGTTTTGACCAAAGTCAAAAATATGAAGAATAATTTGAGGGGCTGCCCACACAGACCTAAAACAGAAGCACAGAATAAATTGACATCATGCTGATCCTCCAGCCATTTGTAACAGTTGACCACCAAGTGTAATATGACTTTGGTGGGCAGGGTCCACAGACAAGAGAGAACAGAATTATTACTGCACCACCACTAGAAAGTGTTCCAAAGACACTCCATGGCTCCCATCCTTTAATGGACACATATAGAAAATATGGAATTGTCTTTGTTTATTCATGAAGTTTCCTATCGCAGGTGGGTGACTAGGTAGGTGCAAGGTTCAATTAAGGAGCAGCTTGCTATCCTTCTTGTCATGTTGATAATCGCCAGGTGACCTCAGGCTTCATCCTCCTAAGAGCAAGAAATCCAGATCATGGCTCAGACAACCTGGTGATTGATGTGTTTTAATGACTGACCCTGCTTTCTGCGTGGTGAGCAATTTCTGCTGGAAAGTACCATGTCTGTCATCATAGAGGTAACTTGGTTTCATCCAACCACCAAAGGATGAGTCCCCAAGGCTCTGGGAAGACTGAAACATGTCTTTTCTTTTTCTTTTTAATTATATAAAAAAATCCAAGAACCAAAAGGGCAAGAGAGAAAGGAAACCATTATGTACCACATGAATTTTGACGTGTCTGCTAGGTTCATTCTTCCTTCACTGCTCTCAAGAGGAAATCATCTGCTTCCCTGACAAAATAAAAGAATAATTGCCAGAAAGATTTAACTCTGAAGAGAATAATGACACCCCTAGTAAATCTAAATATTCATTAATTTAATAAGTGCTGCTTGAATTCAGCAGACATTCCTAAATTCAATGCTGCTCTCTTTGCTAAATAGGAACCACACTTCAGATTAAAAAATAATAATAAAACGGAGCGAAATAATTCAACAGAAGAGAAGTGAACTGTGAACTCTTCTGCAAGGTTTTATCAAATGTACTTCTAGTCTAAATGATGACAGTTTATGATTAGTCCACAGGATGAATTGATTCTTAAGTGGACCATATTAAGGAGATAAGACAGGTTGAGTAAAGTCAAAAGTTTACTTATCTTATGCTTATATTTTACTTTTCTTTCTTTTTTTTTTTTTAGTGATGTGCTCATTTGTATCACTCAGTAGTAATAGTCCATTGTACAAATGTGCTACCATTTATTAATCTAATCACTTGTTGGTGGACATTTAGTTTGCATAATAGCACCCAGTACTTGATTATTGCAACACAGTGATGAGTAGAGTTATACAGATTTTTTTGGACATGTTTTCATTTATCTAAGGTAACATCTCAAAGTGAAATTTTGGAGTCATAGGGTAAGCTTAGCTTTATCAGAAACTTCCAACAGCTTTCCCAAGTGGTTGTACCATTTTCTACTCCCCACCAGCAACATAGGAAGGTTCCATTCACTCCATATCCTTGCAACATTTGTTAATATCAAGCTTTCTCATTTTAGCTGTCACTATAGATAGAAGTACTTCTGAGATGACAAAATCTGTTCCGATAACAACTCCTGCCCATTCCAATCTGCAGTAGTATATTCTTATCACTTTTTTCATTTATTCTGACCACCTCATTTGGCCTTATTATTTCATCTCGGGGCCAAGAAGAGTAAGCTATTGCTTCAAAGGGCCATGACATGAGTCCTTCCAAAATAAATAAAGTCAACGTTTTTGAACATTCCCATTGTTTTGCATTATTTCTACTTCTTTGTTCCTTCATTAGTACTGAAGTAGATATAGTATCAGATTATTTTAGTGAAAAACATTCTCCTGTTAGCACTTACTCTCCAAATGAGAAATGCTTTAATGGAGGAATTTTTCAAGAGCTATTGATTGATGTCATACATTTCCATCTCACTAGTTCCTCAAGATTACAGTGAGTAAGGAAGTGGTTTCAAGAGCCCATTCTCATGGAGATAACTTACACAATTATGATTTTCCCAAATTCAGGCCATTTAGATGAGGACACGCTCAAAGCCTTTTCAAAAGAAATCTTCAGCTCGTCACCCTTCGTGGGTAAACGGGCTGACTGTTCTGGTAGGAAGGGTTGATGCCGTGGGGTCAGTCAGCCCTTCATTCTGTGAATGACTTAGCTGAGTACAGTATGGTGAGAGGCAGGGCAGCTGAGCGGATGAGACTATACACCTAGATGTGGAAATATGAGTCCTGGTCCCATCTCACTAGTAGGTGATCTCAGGCAACTCATGTAATCTCTTTTTTACTTAACTTCCTCCCATATAAAACAGGGCTAATGATACCTGTGTGCTAGAGATTATGATGAATAAAAATTAATATGGAGTAAAATTGTGTTGGGCACATTTTATTTTAAAAGCTTCATAAATGCACCATTATTATTCATTGGATGAGCATTAAGTACTTTCTTTGCACTTAGCACAATTTTTTAAATGTGAGGTGCAGGAAGGAGTGAAGGCAAGTAGACAGGCAGGAAGACAGAGGAGAAAGAAGCATTTTATTTGTTTTATTTACTTGTTCATCTTGGTTGTTCCCCTCAGCCCTGAGATGAGGACCCGGGTCCTTAGGATGTATGCGGACTGCGCTCAGCCAGAGGCAGCAGACCCAACCACCACTCCACAAGAGCATGTCAGGCACAATTTACATGCTGAAGATCTAGGAGTGAATAAAGTACCAGGATTATGGGATCATATTCAGATTCAAAGGTAAAAAGGACAGCAATTAATTAGTGATATCTTCAGGCACCGGTATATGTGCATGCTATGAGTGTATATGGAGAAGATGCTTGAAGAGCAATACCCAGGTAAATTCGGTTATCTTGACTGAGGCACTCAGAACTGTACCTGTTTTCACTAAAGTCACATATCTGTGGAACTATGCCCAACTTCAGGCTGAGTCAGGACCCGTGAGCCAAGCATAGGCGTGGTCTGCATGGATTTTGGATGCCTTTGGATGGAGGGTGCACACAGTAGGTCTACTTGTGACCAATTTCTCCATTCACATTTTGCTGCCTGCGTGCAGCCATTTCTTTTTATGGCCTCTGGATTAAGCAAAGATGGATAATCCAATGACTGGCACAGACTGAATGGTCAAAAAATGTTTCCAAATGAGGTGCACACCTGTGGCTCAGGCGGCTAAGGCAGCTAAGGTGCAGGTCACCCCAAAAGCCAGGTTTGAGACTCGAGGCTGGTTATGGGGAGGGAGAGAAGAATGGGGAGATTTTCCAAATGAAATGAATTAATAAGTGAATAAGCATTTATATGCTTTCCCTTCCCTTACCTAATCATCCTCCCTTTCTATAGGTTAGAATTTGTTTTCTTCACTAAATAGACCTTATCCAGGGAAAAGCAAGGCCTAGCAAAGTGCTGCTTATGCAAAGTAGATTTTCAATAAATGTTTACTGAACTAAATTAAGTTCTCATAATCAGCAACAGATTTATCACATATAGATGAACAATAATACATTAGATAAGAGTTGAAAGTAGTATTTGGATAAGGGCAGACCTATGTTTATGCTTCAGCTCTATATAACTTTAATGCATAAATTTGGTAAGTTAACTGAAAGTTCAGTTTCTTTTCAATAAAATTAAAAATAACAATACTTTTTTTTTAAAGCTTCTTTAAAGGAAGGAAACAGGCGGACACATAAGCAAGTAGGCAGGCAGGAAGAGAGAAGGAAGAAGTCTTCATCCATCCACTTAGCTATGTTGGTTGTTTCCCCTGGTCCCAAGCCAGGAACCCAGGTCCTTGGATTTTCGTGTAGACTAAGCCAGAGCCACAGACTTAACTGCTGAGCCACCAGGGCAGGCCAAAAAATTACAATTCTTATCACAAGAGATACTGCGATAAGTTTAAAAGGTACCCAATAAGTGTTAGTTCACCCTTTCTCTTCTTTTTTAAATGTCATACCGTTGGTTTACATTACAATGTAAACTTCAGGTGTGCAGTTCTTAAAATCTGAAACTAGTGAAAGAACAGCAAAATGGACATTTTTTATCGTCTTTCCCACTGAGCAGCAACGTGGACTGTCACCGCTAGTTCAAGGTGTGGGTTATCTTGGTTTCATCCAATCTCAGGCCCCTTGTACAGTCATTGGTCCTTGGTTTGCTGACAGTCAACATATGTGTTGTCCAGCTGCAGAAACAGGCCTGTGACCCAGTAATGAACAATGATGTCTGAGAAGATGCTTTATAGGAACGTTTAGGAAATCTGCTACCTTGCTCTCATGAAAGAGCTCCCAGAGGCTGTTTCTCTCTTCCTGAATATGGACAGACAAGCATGAAGGACTGGTGGCAGTGGCGAAATGAAAATGACACACCAGGGCTCAATGTAAATAAACTGAGACCTTATGCCACTGCTACACCAAAGGAAGCCATCTTCGCTTATGGGAGTTTGGCTATCAAATCGCTTGGACCTCAAACCCAATACAAATCCTGTGATCTAATGTAGGACCCAACATGGAAACCAAGGTCATAGTTCCCCCCTGGAGCTGGTCCTGGACCAGCTAGGTTAGGTTGCTTCTATGGTCATGAAGTAGCCCTCACCTTTCTACAGGTGAGCGCTGAAACTCTTCTTGTCCTTACTGTCCCCTTGAGTTCTGCTCTCATCGTCTAAGCCTGCTTCTCCCTCTCCTCTCTCTTATTTAAAGGAAAGTAAAAAGCACACTTTCTCAACACACTCTCAGATAGGAAAAGAAAAAGGAAATCCTTTTCCCACTACAGTGTGGTTGATGAGTACATTTCCAGGCCACAGCAGTGTGGCTGTGTTCCTCATGAGCTGGGTGTGCTGACCTTGCCTCAGCAAAGCAGTGGGCGATGCTTTCTTGAAGTCGCTCACATCAAATTGTGAAAGCATCTACTGTAATACCTCCACAGTTGATGTATCTGCCACGCACCAAGCCTAGTTTTTATTTTAGGCCTTCTCTGGGGCAGCATCTGGACGAAGGCCATGGCTTCTCTAGCCTACTGAGATCTTGGAAACTATAAATATCAAATGAAGTGAGCAATTGGAAGGCAACCCATCATTGCATTTCCAGGAGCCAGAGCATATCTGAGTGTGTCACCTCATTGTCTCTGTCCTTCGTATGTCTGCGGGATCAGAGCTGACTGTGCCAGAGGGGTGTGAGAATCACAGGCAAGTGGGCCCTCATTCCTTACATTGGGACTGACTTACCTCTCCCAAAAAGCACAAAATATTAGAATTCTAAGTTCCTGACCCTCCAAAATATACCTCATTCTCACGTTTTGACTTCCAATGGGGCAACCCTCACTTTCTTTCTTTGCCTTTGAATGCTTAATTCCTTGGACAATGGTTAAATTTTTATTTTTCAGGGGTGGGCTCTTATTGTATAAAAGTACACAACACTTGACATGTAATTTAAATCCCTGAAGCCTACTTATTCTCTAGGAGTATGATCAACTCAATAAAGTCCCCGTATCTAGGGAAATTTACAATCAATTTAGGTCAATCCTTTCCTCTAGACTGGACCTCTGCCTTTGATGGACCTTCTCGATTTTCTTCACCTATTTTGGTTCGATTTCTAAATCCCACCAAGGAAATGCCCCAGGTGTTATTTTCCACATGAAGTATGTACACAAGAGACTTTAGACTCTATCATGTCTTCTTTGACATCTAACATTACTGTCTTGAGAAGAAATTCTTCAAACAAAAGTAGACTTTTAGTTTATGAAATCAGTAAATGGTATGAGACGTGGGGGGAGGGGCAGACTGGGTAAAGGGTCAATCATATGGTGAAGGAAGAACTGAATTGGTGGTGGTAAAATTAGTTTATTACATACTGATGTTGATGTACAAGGATGCACACCTTATACCTATATAATGTTATGATGCAATAATCCTTCAATACAATTAATTTTAAAAAAGAAGAAATTTATTTTTTCCTGTGTTGTAAGCCCTCAGATTAAGCCCTCAAATGTCTCTGTGCCTGGGTGACTGGGTCACCTTCGTGGTCAGGAGACCGTACAATTAACTGAAGTTGACGTGGTTCCACTCTTGGCTGATTTCCATCTTGACTGTCCTTCCCCAACCTTCATAACTTCACAGCACCAGCAGTCGGCAGGAACTGTGGTTTTTCACAGCTGTGAGTGAGCCAGCCAAACCAGATGCAGGATGCTGCAGAGTCTATCTGATAATGGAAAATCCATACCCAGGCAGATGGGTGTTATATTTGAAGGAAATGCCATCTCAGGACCAAAGTTCCTTCTCTGAGGAGAGGACCAACAGTCACATCCAAGAGAAGCCATGGACTTCCAAATGGGTAAAGCAGCACTTTTTGATTTCCCATCTTTCACAATCCGAAAGCCATAGAAAAAGGCACGCCATTCAAGAACATGGCTCATTAGCAAGGAAGCCAGCTTTATCTGTACCCTAACCAATACGTTTCCTTTTTCTATACATTTTACAACCACGGAGATGAGACAATGGTGTTTATTCAATTCTTCCTAATTATGATCTTTAACTTTAGGTAAGGCAAACATAGACCCGTGTCATTACAATTTTATTGAAATTTGAGCATGTCTTACTCCCCACAAGGTTCTGGTATGTCAATATATTGAGCAAAAAGCAGCACTTCTTCCTCCCTTCCTTTCTCCCCCCTTTTTTCTTATGTCCTGAGTTAAGCCTCAAGATCAAGGGAGAGTCTACCAAGATTGAATTCAATTGCCCAAGTGTATATTTCCTACTCTATACATAAACAGGTCCTATACACACATAAAGATGAACTAAATAGATATCTGTCCATCATAAGTTTGAAGTTTAAAGTAAAAATCAGACAAATTACAAATGACTACAGAATAAAGTAAAGCAATAAAAATAGGACTGTATGGTTTGGGCACTCGGAGAAGAGAGATCTTCATGTAAGACACTAGACCTTCAGGCTGGAGTGACTGCAGCAGACTTAGATGCCAGAATTTTGAATAGATTCACTGGGGCACATAAACCACCGTTTGAATGCTCAGAATACGACAATTGACTTTGACTACTCATGGATAGTGGTGAATGTTAGATATCAGCTTCAACCCTGAAAGATCACTTGTCTTCATATTCCTAAGAAAGAAACTGCATAATTTTTAGGAGAAGGTTTTAAGGGGAATGCAGAAGTTCTTCAGACCTTTCTCAGAAACCTTGCTTGGGTTCTTGGCCATATGGTAATTTGGTTGGCTATTTTATAAAGTTCAACATGAGAGACTTGATGGGAAGAGAAAGTATGAAAAGACACTCCATCAGAGTGATGAAATTTGTTTGCTATACTTGGCCTGAACTTAAAAAAATGTAAGAGCAAATGTCCTTGGCTGTGTATATAAATATTTTGATCAGATTTATTAAAGCTCATTTTCCTTGAATAATCATGACTTTAAAAATAAAAAGTTGCATCACTAAATCCTAGGAAACCTGGATTCTTTTTCCATTACCAGCTCTCTCAGACATTTCAAAATGGGTCACTCTGTGTTCGCCTTTCTCCATTTCCTCCATCGTGAAGCTGAAAGAGAATCACTAATGGGAAGTGCCGACAATGTGCAGAGGTATCCCAGAGAGGCTCTTGTCTACCTACTTTCAGTATCTCCTTTCATCTCCAGTATTTACAAAAAAGGAAGACTAAACTATAGCTGTGAAGATGATAGGGACAACCCACATTCAGAGATACCGTCATTGACAAAACCTAGGGAGCTGGAAATGGTGTGGACATTTAGGAGAAGATGGAAGGCAACAGGCTGTCAGAAACATTTGCAAAATATAAGGAACCAAAAGCAGTCAACCTCAGAAATACCAGTCAAATAGAAACTAAGAAAGGAAATGGTCAGATTGGAGAATGGTGGTTATGAGTCCAGAAGGCACACCATTGGGATGTCCCTTCTTTATCACTGTGCTCTTATGCCATGGTTCTCAACCAGGGCCAACTTTGCTTCTTGGAGGCTAAGTGGCAACACGTGGAGATATTTTTGGTTATCGCAATGGGTAAAGGGTGGGTACTGCTAATGGTATCTAGTGAGTAGAAGCCAGCAATACTGCTAAACATCTTTCAGTCCACAGGGCAGTCCTTCAGAACTGTCTAACCTAAAATAGTCAGTACTGTCAAGGCTGAGAAATCCTGCTCACTACCATATCATATTTATTGTTGTTTCTTGGATTATAAAAAAGCAATTATTCACATGTGGAAAGTAATACATGCTTAATCGGGAACATTTTATCAACATATTAAGTAAAGTTTGTCATCACCCCATCAATCATGCCAGAGAAGTTCAAGGTCTGTTTTTCCACCCCCAGGACCAGAGGTTGTGAACACAAATGTCAAATAAATCTTAGCAGCTGCCTCACACCAAAGCACATTATGAAATCCATACCTTTTCTTCCTCTGATCGCTGAAGCCAACAGGAAATGCCTTGACATTATTTTGAGAGAAAACATATAACGTGTCCAATCCTTTCCAAGAAAAGTCATGAGACATGTTGAAGGGAGTACAACATTTGTGCAATGCTGACATGAAATGAAACGTGTTGACAATGAAAAGCTGGGTCTGCAGAGCCTGCACCTGGAAGCCAGAGCCCAGGGCTGGGCAGTGAATGTACCGGCAGCAGCAACCAGAGAAAATGGCTGGAATGTGGAGCTGACAGGGGTGAAGGCATCCTGATTACATTACAGTCATGGCGGTTGAGAAAGGTCAAGGTAACAAAGGGCTGCCTCCAACATGAAGAAACAGTTTGATTCACTGGAGCTTGTTACTAGATGTGTGCAGCACAGGTCGGGATGGAGACCTACTGTCTGAGCAGGGTATCTGGCAGGTGAGGAGAGTTGGTTGATTCTGCACCCAGGAGAAAGGCACACACTGGGAGATGGGCTGCCTAGCTTCGAATCCTTATTTTCCACTTACTAGTAATGTGATCGAGCAAATTCCTGAAACTCAGCAAGGCCTAGTGTCTCCAGTGGCTGAGAACAACAGGGACCAGATCCTGTAAAGATGAAGAACCCAGGTTCAAGACCTGGGTCAGGGCTGTGGGGGAGATACACATAAATAAATAAGCAAATAAATATACTGCTTCCTCCTTTCCCTTAAAAAAAAAAAAATTACTTGGTGTATCCCAGTGGCCTAGCAGATAAGACCACCAGACATAGTCCACACACACCCTGAGGCCTTAGGTTCAAGACTGGGGAAAGGGGAGAACAACCAAGATGAACAACTAAATAAAATAAAATGCTTCTTCCTCCTCTCTCTTCCTGCCTTCCTGCCTGCACCTTTCCTTTTAAAAAAATAATGACAGAAAATGACTTAACCTCCCTGTGCTTCTTCTGTCAATGAGCTTTAATTTTTGTTCTATGATTTTACAGGAGACATTGTTTATGTTTTGTCCAGCTCTCCTCTCCCAGCATCCCTTGAACATTTTCTGCATACCCCCTTCTCTAGTTTCTCTGTAGTTGTGTTTCTGTCCGCCCTGCAGGACCTACAAATCTCTGGAGAACTTCCTCAGCCTTTAGGGACAGAGAGCTGCCAGTGCCTGGGGTTTGCGTCTTGAGTCTCTGCAGGGGGACCTGGCTAGGAAACTCAGCAACCAAGTGTTGGGGTGTAATGGAGACTCCAGCGCCTCCCAGTGAGATCAGGCTAACCCCCTCTGTGGGATCTCGCTTGACATTGCAGCTATTTTCTTTTTCGTTCTCACTGCCCACTCTTTTCAAGGAGTCTTTGATAAATCATTTGCCCTCGAATCTTCCCATGGCACTTCAATGAGGTGATTCACACGAAGCACTGAGAAAAGTGCCTGGTGCCTCCTGAGAGCCTTTCCATTCTAACAGCAATTCCGCTTTGGATTTTGTTGTTCAGTGCTTGTGTTCCAAGTTCTGTGTCCCTTACTCTCGTGTTGACATTCAGTCCTATCCAAATCTGCGGTCCCTTCTTGAAGGCCAAATTCCCCAGTAAGAATTCTATGCCTGAAGAGTCTCAGACATGTTTGTGGAGTGAGGGAGGAGTTCCCAGCCTCTGATGATGGTGGCGCACACAGTCAGCATGTAGAAGACGGACCTGATGAGCTTGAATCAAAGGGCGGGGCTGTTCAATCTTGGTTACAACCTGTCCAGGTGAAGCTTCTCTCTCTCCCTTCTGACACCTGAGAAAACGGGAGTCCCAAGAGACAAGACAGCTGCTGAGGGCTGCCCGGGGGTGGGACCTCCGACTTGGCAAACCACGTCTTCCGATTTCCCACGACCACCTCCCGGCCACGGTACTTGGCTTCCTTCAGCGGCTTACAGGTCAAGACTGGACACTGTTACCGTCTCTAAGAGGAAGTGAAAAGCGCTTAGGAAATTAGAGAAAAGGCGGAGTACATTTTCAGAAGAAGGGAAACACCTGTCTCTATCTCGAACCTGCACTGAGGGCCCTCTCCATCTTTGCATGTGGCTATTATTTAGGGCTGACTACTATTTTTCTTTGTCGTTTTTTTTTTTTTTTTACTTTTTCCTGCTTCTCTGATGGAGGAGAGCAGAATATACCATTCTGAAGGGCTCCACTTGGGTATACTGATTATTTTGAACTATAGACACTTGAAACACAGCAAATGCAGGGAGAAGCTTCCTCTAAATGCCCCTTTACTGAAAGACAGACCCCCCCAAAAGGAACTCATTTGTCCTAGATACCTCTCTACGTGAGTTTAGTCAACCAGAGAAGAATGGCCCATCACAAGAGAGGAGACTTGACATATACACACACCTGGACAAATTCATGTTATCCTGTCCACACATCCTCAGATCCATGCATCTTTGCTGACAATCATTTGCTTTCCCCTAACAGCCTTGTGGCCTCTCCCGCTTCCCCATTAAGATAGTTACTTAATCCTGATTATAAACTACCAGGGGTAGTCACTCCTCTTCCCCTAGGGTATTGCCTATATATTTACGAGGTATACATGTTAATAAACTTTTGTTTCTTTCTTGTTAGTCTGTCTTTTATTAAGGGAGTTTCAACTAAGAACTCACAAGTGGCAAATGATCTTTCCCTGTGGAAAATGGTCTTTCCTCATCTACCATGTCAGGTGTTCATAACTAGTAACCTGCTCTCTGGAAAGAGAGCCTCTGTGTTATGCTTCTTGAAACCTTCCGTTGTACTGAGCAGTAGGCCTTTCAAAGGGTAGATCCTCAACAATATTTAACTGATCTACCCTTCACTATACCTACACCTCCTCTAGACATATCACGAAGAAAAAAAAAAAAAGCCAAACTGTTTAATTACAATGTGAAAAATCAAAACCACATGTCACTACCCTGCTCCTGGCTCCTACTTCCTTAACCCTTCTCTGTCCTTAATATTTCAGATGGATGGATGTGTGGAAAGCTATTTCTGCCTGGGGACAGTAAATGTGAACAGGACATCTTAGTACAAACACCAAGCTGGAAGTGGATATTGACTGAGTGAGTGTGGTCGACCCACCCCGAGATTCGTATGTTGAAGGCTCCAAGGAGGTAGTCTTAGGTGGGGCCTTTAGAAGGTAGTTATATGATGGGGGCTCCAGGATCAGTGCCCTTCATAACAGGGTTCCCTTTCCCTTCAACCCCATGAGGGTACAGTGAAGAAACCAGCACCCATAAACCAGAACCAACCATGCTGACACCCTGGCCCTTCCAGTCTCCAGCCTTCAGAACTGGGAGAAACAAATTTCCATTATTAATCAGCTACCCTGTTTATGGTATTTTGTTACAGCAGCCTGGACAGACTAAGACAGTAGCCAGTGAGTCTACACGTCTCTGTGCCTCTAACCATCTGTGTGATTACCCCCAGGCTGTTGCTGTCTCTGGGATTCATCTGTAACATGCAGGAATGGACGCCATCTTTGCTATCCAATAAAGAGCATTAACCACATATGGCTGTTCAAATTAATTAGAATCAAATAAAATTAAAAATTCCCTTTCTTACTCACTCTGGCCACTTTTGAAGGACTCAGTGATTGCCTACCATGCTAGAGAGAGCAGGTATGGAACATTCCCAGTCTTGCAGATTGTTCTGCTGTGCTGTACAAGTCTGGCAGACTCACAAGCCTTTTCTAGCTCTGAGACCCAAAGACTCTACACCTGCGGTAAGAAAAGAAGCTCATCCTGGTGAGCAAAGGCATTCATTCTCTTCATGACTCAACGTAACTATGGAGAGAGAAGAAAAATGGCGGTGTTTTATTAGGAGGTCAGGACACACTGCAAACAAAAGCACCCGGGAGGGTCTAGTGATTTGAAGAGCTCTATTTTGGTTGGAATGCCCTTGAAAGCGAGAACAGTTAGATCTAATGTGACACTGCCAATATCCTGGCTGTGTGCTGACAAGATATAATGTTTTGTGTCTACAACTCTTTGGCTGCATTTCTGGCCCACTTATCTATACAGCCGAGTCTTGGTTATCAGTGTTACCCTTCCTGGTTGCTGCTAGAGACAGGAACATCTTCTCGGAGGTGTCCGAGAAATACTGTCCAAGACCAGGCCTAGTCCGGGCCAGAAAATCCACTCCGAGTACTGAAGTCACATACTGCCACCATTGTCTGGAGGAAGGCTTCTTGAACAAAGCACGGTGACAGTGTCTTCCTCGTGGGTCTTCCTCACGATCATTTGTGGGCAGTGGAGGCGGTACGCCAGTACCAGTAAGTGCCAATGTTAGCATGCTATTTATTTCATTGTTAGGTTATGACTTTACCAATAATAGCAATTTTTTAAACTTTTTTTTAAAAGAAAAGCGCAGGCAGGAATGAAGGAGAGCAGAGGCAGGAAGGAAGGGAGAGAAGGAGGAAACTATTTTATTTAGTTGCTCGTTATGGTTGTTGACCTTGGCCCCAGGATGTGAACCAAGGACCTTGAGATGTATGTGGACTGTGCTGAACCTCTACTCTATCAGGACGTGCCAGCAACTGTTATTTAATGAGTGCTTGTGAGGTCCCAGGGACTGTACTCAATAGCGCATATCTTATAACTCATTCGTTCCTCAAAACACCCCTCGGGGTGAATGAGTTTATTCAACCACTGTCTCCTCATCCTCTGACGTCTACAACTCCAAACTTCATTGCAAAGGAGGCAGCTTGTGAGAGTTACGGGTTATGTGGCATGTGCCCCGTAAGTACTGCCTATGACGGAGAGTGATTGTGCTGGCTACAGCAGATGGGCCGTCTTCTCTGGACACCAAGAGACAGGATGACCAGCCTAGCTTCTCAACACAGCTTATACTTCTCACTGGAGTGGGAACTGGAGGCTTGGTGACAGTAAGAGCCCATGCCACTCCCTGGTTCCAGCTGCAGGCCATGGTCATGTTGGCTGATGGACTCTGGATCCCTATAGAGCCCACCCAAACCTGGTGTCTCTATCCCCAAAACATACCCACACAAAGTTGAATTTCACAGGATTGTCTTCAGGGGTGAATGTGATCTATTTCGTTTTACACTGTGCTTGGCATGTAAGCAACATTCAAGATATAAAACCATTGCTCTTATCCATAGTTGCTATTGATAATAGTAGTAAAAATGATATAGACCCTACAAATATTGGTATTTTTTGTCGGTAACTCATTCTTGGCAGTTCAGAAATCTGATCTAAACAACATATGTGAGTATTGTGGAGATTTGCTTTGACTGATGCTTCTTTCTTCGGTACTCAGCTCCCACTCTATTCCCAAGCATAGGTGTTCAATTGTATCTTAAAGATGTGGAAACTAAGGCTCAGAGAGGCTAAAAAAGCTGGACATGGGGATACTCTAGCAATACCCTTGTTCTGTGCATTTCCATCTGCATTCTTGAGTGGGAGAGAAAGGGGTGAAGGTGACTCCTGGGAATGGCACATAATGTGAAGACAGTTAATGGCGGTGTGTTGGGTACCAAAAAGTAAGGTTCCTGGAAATGTAGTGTGCTGCTCTCAAGACGGAGCACATCGTGACATGCCCCAGTGACCTAGCAGTTTAGCACACCTCTGCTCGCAGGCCACACGCATCTCAAAGTCCCCATTTCAAGACCAGGAGCAGCCACAGAACAACAAAATAAAGTATGGAAAGTGCTTCCTCCTCTTTCCTCTCCTTCCTGCCTGCCTGCTCACCTTCATTCCTGCCTGCTCACCTTCATTCCTGCCTACACCTTCCCTTTTTCAAAGAAAGAATGACCGCATCACCACTGCGGCCAGAGGAAAAACAGAAAAAGAATTCAACTAGTCAATCAGGAATGACAAGGACCAAAGAGCGTATGGAATCAGTTGTTTGCATTGCTCTAAAGTAAAATACTACTTTGATATTGACCAATATAGGACTCTTCCCCTGTGTTTTGTTTTGTTTTTTTTTCACATTATTTACATTATTCTGGCTCAGTTGTTTATTCTAATAACTGAGGATGGTGAAGGTGATGGGGACGGTGATGGGAACATTTATGGAGTCTTTTCCATGGTCCCAACATTATGCTAAATGCTTTACAGGTTTTCCAACAACGTAGTGAAAAAAGGTGCTCTTATGAACCTTAGTCAATAGATAAGAAAACTAGGGTAGAGACTGTTTTCACGAAAAGTTCAAGATCATATCACAGTCAAGTTTAAGAGCAGAAAATCAAGTTCAGGCATTCCAATTCCAGAGCTTGCCTTCTTAAACCAGTACATTGCTTTAATTAGCTCATAAATAAAAACTGCCAACTCTCCAAAGTGTAGTTTATAAAATACTAAATAGTATGCAATCTGAACTGGAATTACTTACATCAGACATTTGAATCTAGTTTTAAATATGTTTATGAAAAACTGAGGTCAGCAAAGTAAAGCAAATTTTTTAAATTTCAAAGAAAGAATAGGAAGAATAAACCCATCATCAAAAGGCACAGCCAGAAAGAACTCTCTTGAAGGAATGTGGATTTTGATGCTGCACAGCTATCTGAAAAATGTTTGCCCAGTACACACCCCTGGGGGTCAAGTGACCGAAAAGTTTTACTCCAGCTGGAAGACCAGTCAGGACTGTGGGCTTCCGTGGGCGTCCAAGATCTTTGGGATCAATTGCAGAATGACTTCTGGAGCATAGAAGTGGCCCCAGGACTTACTCTTTATTCTTTGCTGTTCACTAACTGTTTGCTTTGTGCTGTGCTGTCATGGATTGCCTAAGGGCTACGCTCCACATCAATAAGGCCAAGGGTGATCATGTTCAGTCTTCATGTTCCTAAACCGTGCACTTCCTGCAAGGGCACAGTGAACTGCGGGGTGTGGTTTTCTGAAGAGTCAGTAGACTGCAGAACATAACAGTTTGTGCTCTCAGGCCAGCAGACCAGGATATGAATCCACTTCCACTGCCTCTTAGCTGCGTGGTATGTCTTGAACCCTCAGTTCCCCCAAACATCATGTTGGAGTAGTACAAGTGTCCATCTTGCAGGGAAACTGGGAACATTCAATGCGCAAAGGTCTAAAGGTATTTGGCACCTTATCCAACTTGCAGTAAAGTGGGGTTGACATTGGCAACCCTCAAAGATCCACACAGACAGTTGTAAAAATATTTAACAACTGCAGCGATGCCTCTAGATGACCTCCTCAGAATGGATGCTATTATTGCCAGGATTCATTCTGATGGCTGAATAACTATGCTGCTTCCGTTGCTAAATATTTTGCATATCATTCCTGTTATTAATCATTCAATACATGTTAATTCTGATCATTATTTTTATTATTCCTGTTCTCAGAAGGAAGGGAGTCAGGAATTCACAGGGCAGAGAGCCCTGAACAATTTGTACCCATATATTGCATGCCGTATTCCTGCGTCTTCCATCCCCACCTCCTCCTTGTTGCCAAGAGGAAACAACTTCACCATAGCAAAGAGCATCCATGTGTCATCCATCAAATGAGGAAATTCTTGATGTTTCACTTACAGGGAGCAGACGAGCAGAATCCCTCATTCCCACCGCTGAATGCTTCCAAGCACACACACAACAGCGTTACTGAAAATGAGAGCTGGTTTTCATTAAAGAGAGGCGCTTTTCCTACCCCTTTCAGACTCAGCGGAAAAATGAGGAGATCAAGAAGACAGAAGACAGGAAGAGCATGTGAGGAGGCAGAGGTCAAAGTGATGGATGTCCCCAATTAAGAGGACAAAAGCAAAAATAATAATGTCATCTTGTAGTCAAACAACAAAGTCATTCATTAAAGTCTTGCAATGGTCTGGTGTGGGCCATGAGATTGTTTCCTTCATGACTTGAACCAAAAAAATGTGGATCCCAAAATAGACATGTCTTCTGATTCTTCCCCACATTGTGTCCTGGGTTGTCTGATTTGTTAGAGTGCTGACAAATCACTCTCCATGCTGTGTCATTCTTGAACAAGAGTTCTCTGAAGTGCCCTAAAATTATGCAGAACTTCAAGTGACACAAAATAGATTAAATTCACTGGATGCCTAAATCCTATTTCCCGGAAGGACATTACTTTATACTCCCTCCGGCAGTCTGGGACTGGTGGAGGTACTCCTAGCCATTTCAGAGAAAGGGCAGGGGCAGGGGGGCGGATCAGAGCATTAAAAGTGACTTAATGATAGTAGGATGTTCAGGTTGTTGGTATCACATTTGAGATTTGAACTGATATATTTCATTACTGTATTTGAATTCATTACCATGTGAGATTGAGTTAAAAGTCACAATTGACAGTTTATTAAAATAAAGTCTTGTGTAACAAATGAAAGGACTAAATAGGGTTCCAAGACAGATGTAACTGTGGTAGACAGACCCTAATTGGCTCCAAGTTCATGTCCAGTACAACTTACATATCACTTATTTCTTCTTTTTTAATTAATTTAATCTTTATTGAGGTAACTTTGCTTTACCAAATAATTTCAACCCATGTGTGCAGGTTTCCCTTACCAAGATACATGACAACACACCCTGGCCACCACCAAGTCACCAATAGCTCTTCACTGGACTCCCCATCACTTGTCCCCACCCCCTGCCCCACTGCCCATTGGGAACCCGTCCTATAGCTAATGTCCAAGGGCTGGTTTTGTTTAGTCTGTTCCTTTGCTTTGTTTGGTTATATTCCATCTACGAGTGAGATCATCAAGTATTTGTCTCTCTTCTTCTGACTCATTTAACTTAGAATCATCCTCTCTAGATGTTGTCACAAATGACAGGGTCTCATCTCTTCTAAGGGCTGTGTAGTGTGTCACTGTGTATCTAGACCCCATCTGCCTGACCCAGTCATCTGACATTGGACACTTAGGTAGTTTCCAGTTCTTGGCTATTATACATGGCATATTACTTACTTCTCACCAACAGAATATGACCAAGCTAGTAGATGATGTCACTCCCGTGATTATGTTACAGTGTGTATGTGGCTCGTTCACTAGCAGGCGTTAGAGACTGTTTGTTGCTGTCTTTGGGAAGCTGCCATCACGTGAGAAGTTCTGCAGAGAGACAAGTTCCCTCAGGCAGCCTCTAGGAGCCGTGAGATCCCTGCTGGGATCCTGCCAGCAAGGAATCAGTCCTATCAACAAATTCTTGCTGATTATCAGGGGAATTTGGAAATGGATCTTGCCCCACCAGCTCACAGGCCTGTCCAACACCCGGACTGCAGTGTGATAAAGACCCTAAAAATTGCACATATGGGGACCTACCCATATGAGGATATATTAATGTGTAAAGCAAAGCAACCCCAGCACACCCTGGTGGGACAGCAATTGGGCCAATCACCTTCGAAGGAGCGCAGGCCACATACCCCTGGGTGTGAAAACCAATGTGAACAGCTAAATAAAAATGAAATAAAGATGCTTCTTCCTCTCTCTTCCTGCCTGCCTGCTTGCTTGCCTTCATTTTTGTCTGTATCTTTCCTGAAAAAAAAAAAAAAGACCCTAAAATAAAGAATTCATCCAAGTTCAACCCAAACTTCTTTTGAGAGAAGGAAATGCAAAGGAGAAAAAAACAAAGTAAACAAAAATAAATGAAGACACCTGTGGTGGCTTGGGTGGAATAACTTGAAATACACTAATATGTCCACCATGAGCGACCAGAAAGCTGAATGACCAATTGGGCAAATGTTTTCAGGCAGGAGACAACAGGCAACTTATGACCGAGAGTCTTGAAAACAGGGCGACTCACTTGACAAGGCCTGTAATGGCTCCCCCTCTGCCGAGACAAAGTCCCTGGTCATGAGGGAGCAAGCCAGATTCAAGAAGAATAGGGTGACCCTGCCTCCCAGAGATCCCATCTGGGGTCATCCATAAAGGCAAGGTGATGTGTTGGACCAAGAAGACAAGTGCTTTCAATTCAAAAGGCTGATATTTTAGAGAGTGTATTCTCTGTCCACAGCACAATTAAATTAGAAATCCTTAACAAGGTCTCTAGAAAAATCCTCCAATGTACTTAATGAAATAAGAAATTTCTAAATCTTGACCCAAAGCAAAAATGACAAGGGAATATTAGAAAATATTTTCAACTGAGTAATAATTTTTAAAAAACAGTATGTCGACATGTGTAGGTTGCAATAAAGCAGTGGTTAGAGGGAGACAGTGAATGTTTTAAATGCCTATATGATCAAAGAAGAAAGTTCAAAATCAGTTACCCAAATTTACATCCTAAGCAACTAGGAGGAAAAATTAATGAAATATATTAAAAGAAAAAAGTTACTCGCTCTTAAGCTTATGTTTTCTCTATTAAGTACTTTTCAGTGTAAATGTTTTACACAAAGATCAAAAATCAATGAAATAGAAAACAACACAGAAAATTTAAAGTTGTAGCTATTTAGTTGAAAAGATTAATAAAATATACCAGTCCTTAGTGAGAAAAAGAGAGAGAAAACAAAAATTAACAATATCATGAATGAAAGGAGATTATCTTTATAGATGCTAAAAATATCAAAAGGTTAATGAGAAAATATTAGCAAAATCTTTATGCCAAGAAATTTTATGAAATTTAATTTGAAATGAAAAAGCTTCCTGAAAACCCAAACCTGAGGAAGAAAATGGGAAATTTGAACAGTCCTTTACATGTTAATTGAGTACAAAATTTAAAAAAGCTTCCCACAAAGAATGCTCCAAGGCCAAATAAGTTCATGGAAGAACTCAGTCAAACATTTAAGGAAGAAACAAAATCAACACATACACAGTCTTTTAGAAGAGAAGGGAGAAGTTAATACATTATTTCAGTTTTAGATCAGTATAACTCATATCAGAATCTGAAAAGACATTATAAGAAAATTATCAAATCCTTAATGACTATATGTGCAAAAATCCTCAACAAATATTTGCAAGTCGAATTCAACAACACTCAGAAAGACTAAAGTATCATGACCAAGTGGGATTTAGCCCAAGAATACAAGACTCAATTGACAGCTAAATATCAATTTGATTTGCGAAATTAAAGGAATAAAGAAGAAAACTAATATAAGCATTTTAGCATATACATAAAAGTATATGGAGAAATGCTTATTCATGATAAAATGTCTTCAATTAGAAACTGAAGACGACGTCCTCAATCTGATAAATAATACATTTTAAAAACTTATAGCTAACAGTAAACTTAATGATGAAAGGGTAAATATTTTTCCTTTAAGATTGTAAACAAGGCAAGGTTGTTTGTTCTTACTATGTCGAGTCCACATAGAACGGGAAGGTCTAGCCATAAACATAAGACAAGAAATTAAAGACAGGGCCTTAGTGTGGGGCGGGGTGGGGGACAGCAGGGCGGGGGCGGCTCCCATTCATAGGCAATATGATTGTCTACATAGAAAATCCTGAGCGAGTTATAAAATAGCCTAGAATAAGTGAAATTATCAACGTTTAAAGATACAATGTCAAGTGGATTTCTATATGTTAGCAACAGTTGGAAAATAAATTGTGAGTGTTCCTACTATTCATAATATCGCCAAATCACAAAGCACTGACAATACATTTCTTGAAAGATGTGCAAAATGTTTACATGGAAGACAGCTAGGCCTTGTGGAAAAATTTAAGGATGATTTACAGAAATTGGGAGACACCATAGTTGGAGATTGAAAGGCTCACTGTTGCAGGAAGCCCAGTGTTCCTGAAGAGTTCTAAGAGTCAAAGCAATCCCAACGGAAAACCAACAGTTTTATTTGTGAAGAGAGTAACAAGCTTATTCTAAACTGTATACCAAAATGCCAAGGACCTAAAATAGCCAAAATGATTTTGCGAGGTAACAGAATGGGATGATGTTGTGGCTTTGGACCCGGCTTGTCTGGACTGTGTTTCCCAGAATTGCTTTCTGGGTATGTTTCCAGAGCCTCCAGAGACTGTGCTTTGCATGCTAGATCTGGAGGGCAGATGTGAAGCAGCAGGCCTGTCACAGGGTCACACAGGCATTTCTGCAATTCAAGCACTGCTGCTCATCAGCTGGTCTGTGTGGTTGGTCTGGGCAGCAGTCAGGCCTGCTCTTTCTCCCAGGTTCCTCTGCAGCTTCTCTGACATGGGGAGGCAGGTGTGTGGATGTCTTCAGGAAGGACACCAACTCCTCTTGCAGTTCAATCAGCAATAGAGTTGATTGGAAAGAAATTTGTATTTCTTGGTTTTGGCCACTGAAAAGGCCTCACAACAGTGGACCAATGTGTTATGGCAAGGCCTCCAGACACTGAGAAGACTGACAGCCGAGCACTCGAAGGTAGAGAAATAGCAGGTTATTACAAGCACCGGTGCTGGCTCAGGGGCACTGTCACCCAAAGCTGAGCAGCAGAGGCAGGGGAGGGTCTAGGGGAGCTGCTTTTATACCCTGGGATAGAGGAGTTATCTCCTGGGTACAGCTGCAGGGTAAGGCTATGTGTGGTTTCTACTGATAACATGTAAACAGGGTGTAAATTCTCTGACAGACTAACTCTTGCCTTGGGGTCAAGGAAAGTTTTTCTACATAAATTGACTGCCAATAGGCAGCCCTTGCTTCTAGACAATGGACACCTTGGAAAAATGGCAGGTTCCTATCAGAAATGCTGTGTATTTCCATAAACAAAATGCATATGTCATGCCATAAAGCACGCAGCTCTAAAGACTCTAAGTGTCTTGTTAAAAAGCAGATGCCACGTTGAAAAGGCTTCCACTGGCTCAAGAGGGAAGACCACAAACATTGTGGAAGATAAGGGGAAACTGCCTGAGGTTCATTACAGGGTGGAAGAATGAACAAATTAACATTAGATATGATTAGTAAGAGAAGAGCCCAAATTTAATAACATACATATGGAGAATTTGGCAAATTCTGAACTAGCTGAAGCCTGGAAGAGGGACCTGGAGTGTTAGAAGGGAGAAGTAGGGGTCAGCAGTGTCTGGGACACTGTCTCTTAGACAGAGAGGGCTATTTACAGATAAACTATCTTTTGAATTAAGACTTTCCCAAACTACCTTCTTCTACAGAATAAGGACAAAAGACCATCTCTGGATTAGGAGGGCAGAGACCCAGGGAGTGACAGACGACCGCTTCTTTGATTATAGGAAGGCGGAAGGATTAGAAGAATAGGAGCTTCTCCTTTGCCTGTGGGGCTGTCCTCCACTGTCCTTGGCTCTTCACGTCAGACTGAGGTAGGGACCAATTCTGAGAGACTTCAGATTCAGATATCGACATCAATAAATTAAAATCCATTTTTAATTTAATCCTCAAAAATGTTTACATTAATTAAGTTCATTATGATATTTAAAAATCATCAAATTAAATTATTGGATACTCAAAAGTATTGAATACTTGCAAAAATTTTTAAAACTGACAAATAAAATGTGCCTTGGTAGCCAAGCAGTTTACTTCACTGGGTGAGGTCCCACAAACATGCCAAGGTCCCTGGTTCAAGACCGAGGGGCGGGGTGCGGGGGCAGGTACAACTAATATGAAAAATCAAGTAAAATAAATACCTCTTCCTCCTCTTTTCCTGCCTTCCTGCCTACTCACCTGTACAGTTTCAAATCCCTCATATCACAATATGATATCTGTAACATGCTTCAAAATAATCAATGAGGTGATGGTGATGGTGGTGTTATAGGTGAAATGAGATTAGCTGTTGATTATTACTGGGTTATAGGTTCATGTGTTTCATTCAGCTTGTGTCTCTATTTTTTTTATGTAAGTTAAGAACTTATATTAAAGCTTATCTTTCAAAGAAAAAAAATGGTGCACCAGTTGGGTCAACCACCTCCAAAGGACACAGGCCACGTGCCCCTGGGTTCAAGTCCCAGTCCTGAGGGAAGCAACCAGTATACACAGCTCAATAACAATTTTTAAAAAACAACAACTCAGTTTTCACTTTCATAAAAAGAGAAAAATAAAAATAATTATTTGGAGGTGGAAAAAACTGACACATTGAAACAATTAGCAAATCTTGCAAACAGTTTGATGCTGAGACATAAATGCAAATTCAAATCAAAGACAAAATTTTATCTCCTAACTTGTTTCAGAAAAGGAATGGGTGGCCTTCAAGTCTAACCTGCAGAGTCTCTCTCACTATGGTGCTCTGTCTGATTTCACTTGTAACAGGATATCAGGGGGGAGCAACTTATCAAACTAAAACCATTTTAATCAATACTAGTGTGAGATGTAGAAACAAATGATGAAGCTGTTCTAAGAGGACCGCAAAGACTTAACAAAGGCAGAGTAATTATTCTTGCAACCTCTCACTTGCAAGTGATGGCTGCTACCCTAAGGAAGCCTGTCTCTACCATCATTGCTGCGAAACAATTCAGTGACTATGTCAAAAAGGACTTATTTGGAGTAAAGAACTCAGCTGGGCGTGAGGATGGTATTATCGAGACTGTTTGATGGCTCAAATTACTTTCTGGTTGTGATGAAGAACTGAAGTTGCCAGAAGGAGTTTAAATAAAACTGTCATGAAATGTGAGATCAGACCAAAAAGCAGACCTTCTACAATCCAGCTGATTATAGATAAAAAGCTATTTTAAAATTTTTTGTATAGTTAATTGAATAAATCAAAACCTTAAATAGATATTCGACTATTTCACCATATGGTTATACACTTAAATGAGCCAAGTCTCTTTTTCTTCTGGTGGGGTCTGTTACTCATTGGGAGAACGGATCACTGTTTCTCATCTATCTGAGTGTCCCTGTATTTGGCATTTTTGATGAATCACAGGCACTGCAGGTTAGAATAGAGATCGTGTGGGCAGTTACAGTCAAGGAATTCTTCAAGAAAAAGGTAGGGTTAAAAATGACGGATTCTGGTGTGTCCTGGTGGTGTAGGGGTCAGATTAATTACCTCTAAAGAAGCTCAGCCCACAGACCCCTGGGTTAGAGTCCCGGATCTAAGGTGGGAGGAGAAGATGGGGAGGGGAAGGGAAACAACCAGTATGAACAACTAAATCAAATCAAGTCAAATGCTTCCTCCTCTCTCTTCCTGCTGCCTGCTACTCACCTTCCTGTCTGTTGGCATGTTTCCTTTAAAAAAGGAAAAAAAAGGATAGATTCAGTATTCAGGTGGAGAATTATGCAGACATGGGAAAAGACGTGAATAAAGACACATTCACAAAAGCAAGCTTGGCCTGGAACTCTGCTCTCAATGATCGTTGGAATAAGACCAGCGTAGCTAGCACAGAGGGCCACCAAAAGAAAATTAGGGTTAGGTGTACATGTACAGTGCGGCCGGGGTATGGAAGACCTTGACAGCTGGCCCGAGGGCTCTGAATAAATCCTGAGGACCATTACGTGAATGAACCTTTGATTACAGTTCGGGCTACATTAGGATTTTCATGGGCTCCATCATTTTTGCCTGAGTGGCATCCTTTCTTTTCTAAGGGGACATGCTGCCCCCAGGCAACATCCTCTAGTTTTCCTTTTTAGACCAACACCTTCCAGACAATAAAGGGGGACCTTGGAATGCCCCGAGCCACACCCCACAGACTCCTGAGCACTAGAAGCCAAAGTTCATCTCAGTAACCTTCTGGGAAAATTCATGTAATTCCTTCATCAACCTAAAGTTCCCCCAAGAACACAAGGACCACCAGAATGCCTGAGGCCACTTCTCAGACCTGGAGACCCTCCTGGAAAATCCCTTCACTACCTCTGCTTTTGAACTTCCTGTGACTCCTATTGTCTCACTAATTACAGACACAGGAATGGGGGTCCACCCAAAAGCCCCCTCCCCAGGGTATACATTAAGTCATCTCATTGCAATCGGTGCAGCCCTTTCTGCCCAGGAGAACTCCAGCTTTTGCTTTCTTTCTCCTTCATTTTCCCTAATAAACTCAGAAAACTGCACTTTAGCTCTCAAGAATTCTTTCTTGAACCATTCGCTGTCCCCATCACTTTCATAAAGCGTATTAAAATAATTCTATGATTCCATTAGTATAAAGACAAATATAATCCAGGCTGCATTTATATTTTCTTATTTAAGTTTGTTTTTCTTCCTTTTTTAAAAGACTTTAAAATTAAAACTTTTTCATGGACCCCTAAAAATATCATAGATGTTAGGCACTAGTCTGCTATGCCTAGTGGATAAATCAGCCTCGATTAGTGCTTGCTAATTTGTGTTTTATATGCTACAGATGTTTTATAGTGAAGGAATTGTTATGGTAACATTATACATGTGGCTAAGACTATTTCCTATTATATAGACAGGTAGGTCTCACCTGAATCACAAAATGCTTCCATGCGGGCAAAGCTGGCTCGGGAAAGATGAAATCAATTGCTGTGTCTACCCTTTGGTCATGGCCATCAGATGCTACCCACTCCCAGTAGAAAGTAGAACTTAGTGATGTGTCTGAAGATTGTGTGTCTGAAAGGCTTATATCTGGGTCTAGTTCATTGGAAATAGCTTCCAGGACATTAGAAATAAGATGATTTTCTTCATAATGGAAGCTGGAATGGAAAGTCAGATCATCTGAGAAAATTAGACCAGGTTTTGGAGATGAAAAGTGCTGCTTTCAGATCAGATACTTGCTTACCATAGGTCCTTTTGAATTTCAATTATACTTCCTTTTGGTACAAAGTATGACCAAAGAGAATGGAGTGGACCATTTCCAGATGAGGGGGTTGCAGAGGCAACAGAGAACCCTTTGGGATAGTGTGATACAGGCAGCAGAGATCACAGCTAGGAAAAAACAGCACAGAGAATGAGGACTCTAGGTGAAGACTGTCAGGTTTGCTTGTTTTGTGGGTCTTTTGCAGAAGAGTCAACGAATTAATACTTCCTTGTTCCATTGTTGGAGAACCTGGGTCTTTTTCCCTCTAAGGGAAGTTGATCTCTTGCTAAAATGATCAGGGAGGTAGTAAAGAAACAGTTGTCTACCTGCAGAATCCTGGGAGGACAGGAAGAGAGCCTGACCTGCAAGACCAATGACAATTTATGTTAGACTCAAGAGTAAGGAGCGGAGGATACTGCGTAAAAAGCACAGGCTTCGGCCCAGCTACTTAAAACGTGGTCCCTGAACCAACAGGCTCTGCACCAGAATCTATATTTTAACAAAACCCCCAGGAGATTTGTCAATATAATTGAAACTTGTAAGTACTGGGCTGGGATGTTCAGTGAGAGACTTAGGAGGGAAGGGGAGGCTTGATAAACTGACGAAGGTAACAATTAGCTGGCCTTGGTATCTCGGTATTTTTAGGGAGAGAGATGACTCAAATATGACTCCAAGAAAACAAATTTGGGAGATTAAAGAAAACAAGTAATTTTCCAACACTCATTTACTTACAGATAGTCTAATTAAAAATCATAGCTATTAATTAAAGCAAGAGATCCACTGTCAGATACGTTTTATTTGCCAAGTTTGAGGTACCCATTAGCATTGTTTCTACGTATTTGAGAACAATCCAATTGCCTTTTTTTGCAGTAAGTCAAACTCAGGCTGTACTTACTCATCACCGTTTCCCTCTTCATATTATTTAGTCAGAATTTTCTTTTCTTTTTTTAAAGGAAAGGTGCAAACAGGAATGAGGCTAAGCAGAGGCAGGCTGACAGGGAGAGAAGAGGAAGGAACACTCTACTCACTTTATTTGGTTGTTCATCCGGGTTTCCCCACCCCCGGGTGGGTCCAGGTGCTTGGGATTATGTGCACCACCCCAGCTGGAGGCGGCAGAGCAAACCACCACTCCACCAGGGCGCACAGGATTTTTTTCTATGTAACCTTGGCATTTGCTAATTATTGGGGCCATTCCAGACAAGGTACCAGCTTCCTCAGTGTGTAACCTATTCAGCTGTAATTCACAGGAAAGTTACAACATGCTCTGAAGATGAGAGCACTTTGTGATGCTACTTGGTTAAGAGGACCAGTAAGAATGACCTGGTCCCCTGGGGCGTTGAAAGGGATAGAACAGCCTCCCTGTGTGCCTTCCTTTTTGTCCAGAAATACTATATTTGGTGACACTGGATTCCTTCATCGGATGACAGAAATGAGAAAAAAAAGAGAAAAGCTTTATTGCCTCTAACAGTGGAAACAGCACCCTCAAGGTGCATGACTGCTGAACGCTGACAGACTCCGTGGCTCACCCAGATGCTTAACCAACATGACACCAGCCTCCCGGATGTTTTCCAATAGCCCTGTCATTGACTATCTCTTTCCATTTCATGTCATCATTTTCTTTCCCCAGGCAGAGGCTGAATTACCTCCTGCCCTGTCTGCCAGACGCCGGGACAAACACCAGTGGACACAGAACCCACTCCTCTGTTCCCAATCACCTAGCTATTTCCACATTTGAACTTCTAATTTGAACCAAAAGAACAATGTCCTCTGAATCTTCTTCTCACTGGACAAGATGAGAGGAAAGAATGATTTTCTGTCTGCTAAAGCTTAGGGATGATGAAAACTGCACACGTTGCTTTTCATTATATGCGTGATTTATTCTCTAAGAAAAAGAAAGACTCAGATGAATCTCAGCTTTCCAGAGGCTGGGAGGCTCTGGCTGGTGCCCCCCCTACAAAGTGAAGTCAGCTGCCCACTATTTGTCTTGAAACGTCTGGGCAAACCTCTGCTTCCCAACACCACCCTTTCCCATCACATCTTCCAGACTTGGAAACTGAGGCTAGATTTGGACTCTAAATATGTTTAGTTTGGACGACATAGTGTTTTCACAAAATTTGAGCCACCACAAAGAGGGAGATTTCGCATCAAATCGGGATTCTTGACCTTCATGAAAAAGTGGCATGTGACAAAACGGGGCTCTCTTTTCTCGTATGACAAAAATCAACTGGAAATGACTAGTGGCTATTCCAGGATGCCACCATCTCCACATTTCCCAAACACTTCTCTGCCTTTGTGTCTGAGGGCCTGTGAAATAATAGGACAAATATTTATATATGAAATGTATGCAAGCATATATATACACATATATGTATGTATAAATAATTTATATGTTTATGTGTGTATACATACATACGTGTATGTGTAGACATAGTTTATATGTGTATGTGTAATACATAACTTATATATGTATATATAAATACACACATATATAAATCCGCCCTGGTTTCTGACATAGAACTCCTATAATCTTTGGAATTTCCTAATTGATAAGAGCACGGAGCGTCTTTGTTTTCATACTTGATCTCTGACCCCAGATGCTGGCAAGTTTTCCTGCATCCCTGGATCCCCAGGGTGATGCAGTGTCTTCTCTCATGAGGTAGCACTGGGTGGGCTCCTGGATGGGTCCTGGTCACAGAAAGAACAAGTCATGATTAGGAGCCTGGAATTTCCATCCTTAACCCCCATTTTCCCCAGAGGACAGAAAGGATGGGGCTGGAGATAATAATGGACCATGTTTACTTGAAGAAATTTTCACAAATCCCAAAAGTATGGAGTTTGAAGACCTTCTAGACCGGTGACCACATCTGCGTGCTGGTAGAGCAGGGTGCCTGTCTTCATGGCAACAGAAGCTCCTGTGCTTGGAACACACCCAGACCTCACCCTATGCGTCCCTTCATCTGACAGTCCATCGTGTCTTTTATCATGTCCTTTATTACTTAATTACACTTATGAATGTGTTTCCCTGAGTTCTCTGAGCTGTTCTTGCAAATAATTGAATGAGAGGGGAGGATCATGGGGAGCGCCCATTTGTAACCATGTTGAACAGAAGTTGGGGTAACCTTGGGACCTGCTACGTGACATTAGTATCTGAAGTCAACTGAATGAATGACCCTTCTTCAGTGCTCAGATTTGAAAAGAAGTACTTAATTCCAGTGACAAAAGCTAAATATTTGTAAAACCACACAACACGGTGCATGAGATGTTTGCATGGAAATGCATCTTGCATTGGAGGGTACAGGGCTGTTGCTCATGGAACTACCGATCGGCAGCCATGTTGTGCAGAAGTTATAGTTACGCTGATCCTGTCATGGTATTCCTGTGCTTTGTTGGGGAAAAACCTACTCTCAGCTCCAACCTCCGTCAGGAAAGAACTCCTCATGTTCAAAGTAGCAAAATAAATACCTCTTCCACCCTCCCACAGATCCATCACACTGGACTCTAAAATTAGAGATGGCTGACTCTCAGTCCATTCATCCTGCTCTAACAAAGTACCACAGACCAAGAGGTTTATAAAGGGTAGAAATTTATTTCTCCCAGTTCTGGGGACTGGAAATACCAGATCAGGGTACCAGCATAGCCAGGTTCTGGTGAGAACCCTCTTCCAGGTTACAGCCTGCCCACTTCTCATGGTGCCCTCACAAGTCAGAGAGCAGAGAACAGAAGCAAGCCCCCCGTGACTCCTAGAAGGACGCTAATCCCCTCCATAAGGGTTCCATCACCTTTATGATCTCAGCTAATCCTAATTACCTCATTAAGTCCCCACCTTCTAAGACCATTGTAGTTGGGAGGTAGGGTTCCCACACAGACACTGTGGGGACACATCAGCTCCCAGCACTGACCGCTGCTCAGCTTAGAGAGTGGCGTCTGGCACAGAAACACACAGACCTTCCCGTGGTGGTGAGTGGAACAGCAGTCCTATGTTTCAGAGCATATCTGTAGGTTTCTAATTTGCGAAGAAAGCAAAAGTCAAAGAATAAAAGTTGAAGTGGGTGCAGAAGCAGACATGAGAGTGGGCCGACTGCAGAAAAGACAAGTACAGTCCTGAAGAAGAAAAAACCCAGCTCATAGTAGAACAGACATGATTCCCTTGGTCAAACCCCCTTGTCTGCTGAACAGTAATTCTATAGCAGAAGGAATTGGAAATTGCTTGTTCAGAAATAAAGCAATCGATTGTTCATGATGGTTTGTCAGTGGAGCAGAAACTATATTCTTCTTTGCTGCTATATTGGGGGAGGGGTGTCAGTGAGGTTAGGGCAGTAGAAATGGCAAGTATTTTGTTTTGCTTTGTTTTTTGTTGTAGTAATTATTCTACACATTAAAATAATTTCCTATGGATAGGTTCTCCATTTCTTAGATTTCAACACACCTCGCCCTCCACCAAATCACCAACTATTCATCCCCATTGTCCAGTGGGTTCCACCACCATTTATGGCCAGTATTTTTAATGTAATGGGAAGAGTGTCTCTTCAGAGGTTCTTAGGGTCAAAGGAAGAGGGATGATGTCCATTTCTCTGAAGTCTCATTCCTAGCAGAGCCATTCTCCAAGGGAGAGGTAGGAAAATTTTGCAGGGATGAAGGAACCTATTGGGATGAGAGGCATTAAGAAGACCCAACTCTTACTCTTCTGAGATTAAACACTTTGAGACTCTCTTTAGGATGGTGATGAGTCCAATGATAAATACTGTCAGCAAAAAAGCTTGGAGAGGAGCTCATTGTGTGAGGAAGGAATGCCAGGGCTGGTGCCCCATGTTCACCACAGAGAGAAGTGGAGAGGGCGTGGGGAGGGAGGCTTAGTATTGGCACAGATACAGCTGAGGCTAAATACCCTGGGGGTAGTGGCGCACCTTGGGAACCATGAGAAGCACATAAAGGTTAATTAAAAGCAGCATTGTAGCTTTGGATTAATTCCAAGTTGGGGTATGATTGAGCCAGGCATCCTTCGACCACTCGGAGTCTCACCGTAAGAGTAGATGTCTCCCTCAGCCTGTGTAGGCTTCGATAGCCACAGCCACAGACCGAGCATCAGTGCCAGGAGACCAGCTGGCCCTTTTCAGACCTCTCTCCCCCTGGGCTTGAGAAAGGCCCTGCCGTTCTTAGACAATTCAAGGAGTGACAGGTCGGGTGTGAGAGAGAGCGGTGCTTCTTGATGAAAGGGTAGATCGGATTCCACCTGTGCTCATCAGCAGCGTCACAAGAATTCCACGGTCTAGGTGAAATGTAAGGACTAAATCACCTCATTGCATGGATTCCATTTTTCTTCACCTGTTAGTGTCATGTGACTTTGAGTGAAGGGAAGAGACAGCTGAACAAGAAGGACCCTGCTGGACTGTTGCAGATAAGACTTTGGGGCTTGCAAGGATGACCTGCACCATCTTGGTCATTTCTGCCTTAACAAGACTTCTGTCTGTCAGCACATGGAGACTGGCTCACTTGTTTGTGTGTATCAGGTAGGGATGCGACAGGGCTGAAAGTGAATGGCAATGGACAAGAACGTGCTTCCCTTCCACAAGGAAGGCGCCACTTACCTGCTCCCAGATGGCGTCAATTGCCTGTGGCAGGTACATTTCCTGCAGCCACCCAAAGCAAGCCCTGAGCAAGATTGATGGGCTGGGGGAGAGCACCCACCTTCTGGGGGTAGTAGTCCCAAGATGGGCTTCAAGGCACAGAAGCCAACCAGAAGTGGGACCTGATTCCTCTCAACCGGGTCCTTCCAGCTCAGGGGAACACTAGGCTTGAAAACACCGCTCAGATGGCCTTAGGGACGTTCCAGCATGTCCCAAGGTGTAACAAGCAAGTCAGCGCAGACCAGCACAGCTTGAAATGGCAGGTAGTAAGCATTAATCTCCCTAATAAATTCATTAGTCAGCCATATGGTCTTGTACACCCAGATCGTAAATTGGGCCCTGGTTAGACATTAACCTCTGATTTTGCTCAGCAGCTCTCTCAGGAACTAACTCTAAGGCAATCAAGAGTCTCTTCAGCCTCCCATCCGAGCCTTCCTTTGCCTAATGACGGTGATACAAAACTTCACAGAACATTTTTATAGTATTATTTTAAAAAAGAAAAAAGTGATGCCTAGGCATACCCTGGTGGTTTAGTTTTTTAGTTCACTGAACATAGTCCACATACGTCCCAAGGTCCCCCAGTTCAAGACCCAGGGCTGGGAACAATTAAATAAAATAAAGTGCTTTTTCCTCCTCTCTTCCTTCCTGCCTGTACCTTTCCTTAAAAAGGGGGTGGGGGGTGGGGCTATGCCTGATTTAACTCTTATGATCATATTTACTGAAAAAAAGAATGGTAATGTACACATTCAGGATCCTGCATTCCTGGGAACAGATATCCCTGGGGCCATCTGCGGGGAGATTGGGGGAGTCAGCCAACCCTCTCAAGACAGGTTCCCTTCCAGCCCAGGGCAGCAGCCTCTTTGTCGCTAAACCAGCCCTGAGTCCAGTTGTCTATTTCGCTGGCTAGTTCAACACCTGTTTTCTGGGTTTAATGCAGTATCTCCCTTACAGGGTATTTTTTAAGTGTGCATTAGTTAAATGTTTTGCATTCCCTGTGTATAGGGGACTCTGGGCTAACAAAGTTAAGAGAGAGCAGGGCCTCCTGGCAAATAGCTTTCATCCCTGACATGACTCTGCTCTCTTTATTCTTGCAAGCGCCTTTCCTTTTTAAAAAAAAAAGATCTGAAGCATCCCTCCACAACAGAGAGCAGGACTCACCCCAGGATCTTAATGAGTCGCTGCCCTGGTTTGGTTCACTTCTTCGGGCACGGTTTGGGGGACTGAGGATGAAAAGGGTCCGGGGATAGTCCAGTTTCTTGTCTTTTGGAATCCTGTTGTCTTGGCCTGAGCCACTGCCTTGGCGGGGGGCAATCCAAGTTCACCTTCAAATTTAAATGTTTCGCAGTGTAGTCCCTGGACCACCTGCCGCTGTTTGTTCAAATGCAGATGATGTGGCAGCTTTGCCCGACAACCTAGGACCCAGCTGTTCATCTCTCTACAGTCTGCCGGAGGACTTTCTCTGGTTTCAGAGAAACTTGCGGTGAGGAATTCAAGCCCAGAGAGAAAACTCAACCGATAACGGGAAAGAAGTGGAGTCAGTAGCCTCCCAGCTTTTTGTAACTTCAGGAGGGCAATTCTAAGGCTCTTCGAGGAGGTTCCTTAAAGGTTCCCCAGGAGAATGAAGACCTGGTTTCCAAGGCAACAAGCTGCTTATGGATGCACACTTTTTTGCTTCCTGGTTTGTATTTCTGAGACCATTGTGCTAATAAAATATTTTCACCTACGTCTTTACTTAGGGTCTCTTTGGGGGCCTGATCTTAAGACGACTCATCCAGTTGACAGAACTGTGGTCACGAGAGACTTCAGAGTCAATCACGTGGCACCAAACCATTCTGAGATTCTGTTTCCTCCTCAACAAAATAGCTGCTGTCTCTATGCAGTTACTGTGAGGATTGAATGAATTCATGGAAGTAAAGTGACAGTAACAGTGCCTGGCTCATAGAGAGGTTTGCTATTATTATTATTATCTCATAAATCAAAGTCTCCTGGGTGGGGCCCGGATGTTTTTTCTAGGTAAGTTCACCAGGTGATTCCCATGCAGAGGGCGATTTGAGGCAGCTCACGAAGCAATCCTCGTGTGACAGTAAAATTGGAGAACCGCTGAGCTAGAGACACAGCCGTTGGCATGCCTGTTCACAAGGAAACATTTGAAGAAACCCATTCTACCTCAGTGGATCAACAAAAAAGAGTCTTTCTCTGGTATCTCCTGTGCACGGGAAATCTCAAGGTAAAACGAAAGATGTGTCAGTGTTCAAAGTAGTGGGGAAAACAATGGCAGATGGGTCTGCCCATGGGCACACATGAATTCATGCCCTGGTTTTAGCCATATTCCCACAGTAGATGAAATAAGTCCTAAAGCAAGAGCCTTCAAAGTGTATTGAACCAGGTGGCATCAGTACCACCTGGGAATTGATTAGAAAGTCTTCAGTCCCACCCCTGCCTACTAGAGTTTGAACTCTTGGCAGGAGCCTGGCAATCTGTGCTTTCACAGCACCTTGGAGGAGTCCGATGCTGTCTAGCACTGGAGAACAATAGTCTCAAATTAATGGCATTCTCTGTAACCTCTCTCCTCTTATTGCCAATGAGATACGAAAGTCAGGATTTTTCCAGACGTGTTTCCTGCAATTAGCAAATACAGTTAAAAAAAAAAAAAATCTCAATGCTGCTCAATAATGATTGTTACTAATGGAGCCGAAAGGCAAAGCATCCAGAGCTTATGTAGTTAGACTTGCAGGAGAAACACCCCAGCACTTTGCAATACTGGGGATATTAGCAAAATATAATTATTCATATTAAGTCCTAAAAATTCCTGGCATCCACTTAAGTAAGGTGTCTTATAAGTGACTTTGTGGCATTTGGGCCCTTCTGGCATAGAAAGACTATAGAACAAAAAAGGGAGTGACTTGGGAAACTTTTTGTCAACATTCAAAGAAGGCACTTCCTGGTGAAGCAGTGGTTAGGTCAATCTGCTCAGAAGGAGCACAGGCCACATATCCCTGGGTTGGAGTCCAGGGCCTGGGGACAAGGGGGCCAGGGGGTTACGACCAATGTGAACGACTAAATAAAAATATAGTAGAAGTGCTTCTTCCTCCCCTTGTTATGGCAGAGCCTCCAAACAGCTGGCACTCAAGTAGAGAAAAGCTCTTTATTGTACCAGTACTGGCCCAGGGGTATTGTTACCCAAAGCTGAGCAACAGCAGGCAGTGGCGGGGGGGTTGGGGACACTCCTTTAATATTCTGAAGCGAGATTCCCCTCCTTGACTATTTGTGTTTTCTACTGGCAGCTCATATCAGGTATGTACAGTTGCAGGGTAGGAAGGATGCTTACATGTCCGTGGACATAGCTGCAGCCTCCACAGTACCGTGGGAATTTCTGGCAGACATTTGCATGAGGGTCAGGGAAAAGGTCTTCTACCAGTCTCTCTCTTTCTACCTGCCTGCCTACTCGACTTCATTCCTGCCTGCATTTTTCCTTTAAAAACACATTTTTTTTCAAGAGAAAGTTAGCTTAAATTAAGAGTCAGAAAAAGGGTAAAGAAATGCTTGCTTCATTTAAATTTGTTCTCCTTTCTGTGCCTGCCAAGACATAACACTCATAGGTTCAGTTCACCTCTTCTTATCCATTTCTGACTTTTTAGCCCGCTTTCTGATTCAGAATTGAATTTGGAGAGAAAACTGATTTTTTAGGTTATTTCTGAAAACTTTTAGATCTTGACTAATATTACTATTATTTACCATTTATCCAATGCAAAAGAATAGTTGAATGTATTGATTTATTTAATCCTCACATCCTTCCTGTGATATATTGTTATTCTCATTTTACCGATGAAGAAAGAGACACCAAGAAGTTAAACAACTTGTCTAAATGCAAATAGAATAAAGGCCTAGACTGGAATTTAAACTCACCGTTGTTAAACAGTGAACACATGGCAGTGATTAAGAACAAACCATTTCTTTGAGTAGCAGAATTAATTGGAACACCCTTTCTATAAAATACTAGGTTAGTCTTACATTTTTTAAACCATTTGGAGTCATTTTATATTTACAGAAAATTTGCAAAAATAATAAACTCCCAATATATCCTTCACTCAGGTTCTTCCAATGGTAACATTTTACATGGTTAAGATACTTTTATCAAAAATAGGAAACTGACACTGGTTAATACAAATCAGCAACAGACTAGATTCCGGTGTCACCAGTTTTTATCCTAAATGTCTTTTTCTGGTCTCAGGTCCACTTCAGGAGACTTTAGTGCATTTTGTTTTCCTGTGTCCATAGTTTTCCTCCATTCAAGAGTTTTACAACATTTCATTGGTTTTCATAACCCTGAAAGTTTTGAAGGGACGGCTCTGGTATTTTGCAGACTCCTTAGTATGGGTTTGTCTGGTAAGTTTTCTAATGAGGCTGGGGAATTGGTTTCAGGGACGAAAAGCAGAGAGATGAAGTGTCTTTCTCATCTTATTATTTTAGGGAGGGTATGCTATCAACATGAAATACCACTGATGTCCTTAACCTTGATCCTTTGGCTTAAGTAGTATTTGTCAGCTTTTCCTACTGTGATGCTATTAATCTTTCCCTTTTGTACTCTGTTCATTGGAAGGAAATCACAACTAAGCCTAGACCACACTCAAGGGGAGGAGAATTAAAATCTGGGCTCTATTAGTCCAGTTTCTAGAATGGGGATTACCTATGTTTATTAATTGGAATTTTAACTGTATATGTATATATATATATGCATGTACATATATATGTGTATATAAATAAATACATATATGTGATTGATTCCTCCTCCTTCACTTATCTATTCAATCGCTTATTTATGTAAGTAGGTATCCAGGAATATTTAGTTTATTTCTCAGATTGTAATCCAATAATTTACGTACTTTCTTGATCAAATTGCTCCAGCTTTGGTGAGTGGGAGCTATTACAGGTTGACCCTTCATATCTCTTTGACATGCTTGGTCCCTCTTTGGGGGAAGAACTTAATTTCTGGAACCACAAACTCAGCCCTTTCTTCGAAGATCCCTGGTCATTTTTTTTGCAGTTGGAGAATGGTCTTTAGAAACCATGATATAGACATTGGTTTTGTTTATGTTGCTGGAATTCATTATTTCTAGGTCCTTCTAGGCCCTAAGCTTTGGAATATATGTGTGTATCCTAACTCATGTATGTGTGCATATCTCTGTGTCTACAACTAGCTATCTGTATGGATATATTTTTAAATACCCCAAAACAATGTGTGTGTTTATATATATATGTAGATATATGTATATCTACATATATATAAACACACACATACACATTAGAAATATAATAAAAATTTAGTTTTATATATACTAGTCAATATATATTAAATATATATATTAAAATAAGCAGAATTCATATTCATATCTCCAAGTCTAACACATCATCATAAAGGCATTCATTTTTCCCTCAAACATATTTATGACTACTTTTTCTTATGTATATTTACTTATTTGTTTAATCCTAATAAACACTGCTAACCTGTAACCTTATAAGAAACAAATTTACCAACTAGAGTAAGGTGTTTATGCAGCATGCTTTAATCTTTAATCTTTTAATCCTTATTCTTACAGTACTGAAAGAAATATTTTCAGAAGTTCCTTAGTTTAGCTCCTTTTTCTCCCTCCTGCTTCAGTGAGGTTATAGCAAACATCTGTACTGCAGTTAAATCCATATGTCCCAGTCAGCATTCCATTCTGGGATGTGATAGATTTTTACAATACATTTACACAAGAATTTATTGAAAGTCAGGACTCCTAGAAACCAAAAAACACCTTACGTATTCTCAGTATCTTGAATGTATATACATATGTATCCTTATTCCAATGATATGTGCTTTCTGGATTAAAAAAATCTGCAAATATAGAGAAAAAATAAAATAAAATCAGTCACTAGGAAACCTATTTCCTGAAAGTAACCAAAGTCTACATTTTAGGATATTTTTTCTAGACTCTTCTAGATGATGAGCAAAAAGAGCATTATTTAATTCATATCATTTTGCTATGATTTTTACTTTTCTTTTTTTAAGGAAAGATGTAGGTAGGCAGACAGGCAGGAAGAGAGGAGGAAGAAGAGTTTTATTTATTTTATTTTGTTGTCCACTCTGGTTGTTCTTGTCCCCTATGGACCCCTACACGGAACCTGGGTCCAGGGATGTACATGAACTCTGCCCGGCGAACTTAACCCCTAAGCCGCCACGCACACCTGCTTTCTTACCTTTACTACATCCTAATCACAAGTACTTTGAGATTTAAAAAGAAATCTTTTCTTCCCCCCTTCCTCTGGAATTCTAGATTCGTAATTAAGGATGACAGCAAATCTAATACATCCTTACCGATACACAACTGGGACTTCTCTTGGAAAATAAACTGATTAATACAATGTGTGCAAATATTAATTGGCTGTGTGAATTAAGAATTGAATCCCTGTGTTAAAGATGTTATACACGCAGTGCAATCAAGAAAAGAATTTATCCAGACTTGCTCATGAATCCCTCTGTGTGCTGTTGAATAGCTCATGCATAATTGCATTAGTATGTGAAATAATCTATTAATAAATTGGAAGTATAATTGGGCATAGATTCATTATCTCAGTCTGTTGTGGATGTTCACTGAAGACCGTTTTCCGTGCAGATGAGGTGGAGATCTCATTAGCACCTTTAGCAGACTGGGGAGCACATATCTGTCCTGGATTCTTCCAGAGCTGAGTAATGTTCCAGCAACCCAACTAATTCATTAAAGTTGCTGGAAAACTTAATCTTCTTTGGTGTTAATTAGTGTTGTCTTTGGTTTAACAAACGTTTCCGATTTTACTGCCTTGAAAAATCAATTGCTTATCGGCTTTGTAAAGGTAATTGCACTCTGCTAGTGGGGAAAAGCGGGATCCCAGTCAGCAGGGCATTTCACAACCTTTACTTTCCCTCTGTTGTTGGAACTCATTAAAGGTCAGGGTAGAAATACCCAGAGAATCTACCCAGCGACCCTTGTCAAAATTAGCTTGAGAGAAATTTGGAAAATCCACAACAAAATGGGAGACTAGTCGAAAGTAGAGTTCCTCTCCATCCATCCATTCATTCATTCATTCCACCCGTCAATCATCAATGATTCAGCACAGAGCAGCCACCAGGCTGGATGCTTCGAATATGGAAGTTCAAGATTTGCCTGTTGGTCATGTGATATCACTTCTGGCTGCAAAGAGGCCGAGTTCCTAGGGAGTCAGCAGTCGAGGTGGAGGGAGGCTCAGACGGCGTCACTCAGGACTCATGTAAGTGGCAGAGGCCAGTAGCCCCGTGAGGTGGAGGCCCTAGCCCTCAGGGGCCCAGGCCACCATGGGTAACCACAGCGAGGCCAGGGCAACGAGAGCCAATGACCATAAGACCCCCCCACCCTCCAGCAACCAGTCCCAAGCCCAGGCAGGTGCCTGTGCCAGCCCCTGAGGTTCAGGTATAGATGCCAAGGGCCAGTTGATCAGAGAAGGTCATCATCTGCCTGGACCTGTTGGAGGAAAAGTCTCTGCCAAAGCTGGAGTCGGTCAACACTTCCAAAACCAATGCCCTCAGCTTCTCCTGGGAGAGGATGGAAACGTTCTGGAAAAAAACAACAGATGACAAGAGCCAGAAATTCTGGCGGGTGGTGTAAAGACATGTCCTACCCGTCCAGCTTGATGTCCGACCCCTGTGAACTTGGCAGCCGCCGTGAGACCTGGCGTCCACCTTCTCTTCTCCATCTATTTAGAAGGCCTCTTCAGCCTCATGCAGAAGAAGGCTGAGCTGCCAGTCACTGAACTTGCAACGATCCCCCTGCTCATAGGAGGTGCACACCTTGTCATAGCACACGCACTGCCAGCCCCAGGTCTCTGCAGGCCGTGAAGGAAAGCTTCCAGTGCCCGGTGCTGCTTTGACATTGCTTGTATCCACCATGGCGCCGACAAGGAGGACGCGTTGGAAGGACACATCTGCCCTCCTGTACAGGATACGAGGATGCCGTCTACAACAATGAAGTGGGGAGTGGGGTGTGGGAGCCCTTTTCTGCATGACCATGTGGCCACGTCTACAGTTGGGGGGCAGGGGTGAGGGAAGAAGGACGCACCTGCCGAGGTTGAGGTCACTGTCAGAACCAGCCTGGTACATCTCAACATATTCGCACAATGGAACCAACCTAGGATGCTAGCTCTCAAACTGGGCTCCATGGGACCATGCAGGGGGAGTCCAGGGCACCTGGAGGACCCTGGAAGGAAACTCAAGATTCTAGGTAATCGTTAGGGGATTCTGGACAAACATTCCCCTTGCTCCCCACACCTTACTTCCAGCTTGTCCATTGTGACTCCTGTTCTCTGTGAAATTTTCATCACCAAAAGACAAATCTGAGGCTGCCTAATCTGCATCCATATTAACCGCCACAGCAGATCTGGTCTAGCGTGGAGTGTGGAAGAGTGAAGCCTCCTGAATCGCACTGGTGGAAAAGTAAGTTGATGCCTTCTCACCACGGTTGGTAGAAGTGTGACGGTACCTCAGCGCGTACAGTGCATACTCTGTAATCTAACACGTCCAATTCTAGGATTCTGTCCTATAAATAGAGTTGATCTTGATTATTTGTGAATTCTGTACTTGCGAATTTTCCTACTCAATCAAATGCATTTATAACTCCCAAATCTATACCGTGGTGCGTTCAGTCATGAGATTCATGCAGAACAGCACTTTGAGTCAAGAATTGACTCCAGCCCTACAGATGTGAAAATCAACGTTTATTCAGTTCTTTCAATAAATACGTGTGGAGGAGAGCGATATAGGCCTTTTGGAGTTCATCTATGTAGAAAACAGAAAAGGTACCTGACCTTGCAGAGCTAATATTCTTAGCAGAACAAAGATCATTGTAGAGTTGTTTGAAAAAACAGAAAAGTTAGAAACAAGCTCAATGTCCAATAAGAGGAGACTGCCAGCCTGTAACTCAGCAGCCCCTTCGCAGCTACACTGCTGAAGAACTGTGATGTGTGTGCAGCAAGACACATCTACAGGATTGTTCTCAGCAGCTTTATTTATCCTAAAAGGCTAGTCAACTCATGACAAATGCACACAATAAAACATAGTGCAGACATGGAAAATAATGTGGGATTAACTCATAGAACAAGTCCAGCACTAAATGTTTTTAAAATAATAGCTTTATTAGATATCATTCACATCCCATACAAATCACCCACTTCCAGTGCACAGCTAAATGGTTTCTAGTATATTCAGATCTGTGCAATGCCAGTAGTGAATTTTACAGCGTTTCCATCACATCAGAACTAACTTCTGGTGCACCCTGTGGAGCAGTGGTCAGGCCCACCACCTCTGACCAAGAGCAGTCCACATACATCCCAAGGACCCAGGTCTGGGTGCTGGAGCCAGGGAGAACAACCAAGATGAATAACCAAATAAAATAAAGTCCTTTTCCTCCTCTCTCCTCCCGCCTGCCTGCCACCACTCGCCCCCATTCCCTCCTGCACCCCTCCTTTAAAAAATAAACTCAGTGTGCCCTGGTGGAATAGCGGTTAAGCCAGGACTAATTTTTGACAGAAAGAAAAATCAGTTTCAAAACAGCAGGTACCTTAGGCCCCAAGTCTGTGAGACTGTTTAATAGCTATATGAACATCCATTCTCTTTCTCTCTCCTTTACACACACACACACACACACACACACACGCACGCACACACACACGCACGCACGCGCACAGATCTTTAGAGATTTAGAACATGTTTCTCTTTGTATGGTGATTTCAGAAACTTCATACTTTGTTATTTTACTTTTCTGTACTATTGCCTTTTTTTTTTTTTTTTTTTTTTTAATGCTCTATAGAACAATACAAAAGCAGCCCAATTTACTATTGCAAACTGCCATGGCCTTGCTTTCAAGGATTTATATACTTTACCAGTTCATTTCCCCCAGGAGTTCTTCTGCCCCAAATGTCTCCCAGCTTCCCCAGGGGGTCACCCATGTCTCCACATCTATCCTTCAGGGAGTTTACTTTTCTGATCTTTCATCCCCTAGTCGAGAGCCAGAACCCCAGGCTGGCCCAGGAAACACCCATAAATGTCACTTCTCACTCCTTGCCTTGCCCCTCATCCCCAGAGGTGAAATCTGATTAAGCTGTGTCTACAGGCTGACCTCGGTCTCTTCAGGAATCACCACCCCAGGAGGCAAACCTAGTCTCTGCCATTGCTCCTTCCTGTGTCCCCCACCCCTCCTGCCAGGGAGCCACTCAGCGCCCGGTTTTCCTTACCGTTGGAAAACAAAGAGGAGGGAGATTGTGTTTCCAGTCCTCCAGCCAGGGCACCCTCTGCTGCCCAGCATCAGGGGAGGAAAAGCCAGGGAGGTGGGAATGAAATTGTCCCCGAGCAGTTCTGATCATCTAAAAGACGCTTTGTTTCTCTGTGTGTACTTAGTGCTCCCCCACTCAATCATCTGCCCCATCACGAAACAGCAATTTCGTTGAAACACCTGGGCCATGGTTCACGGCATAAATTCAAGCTCAATAACAGCTGGTGAGCAAATGGACAGAATATCATATTCATTTGGGCTGAGCCTCTGCTTAAAATGTTTGCTTAGTTAGTTGAGATTGACATGTCAGTCTATTATCGAAGATCCACCTTCTGAGACATGGCTTTGCTATTTTTGAAGCAAAAATGGAGGCCCTTAGGGGGCACCTCCCCTGGTCCGTGGAACAGCAGCTGTAACTCATAACCGTAAGGTCTTCACTCTCCTAGCTTTGTCTCAGGTAAATGCAATTTGCCTCAGCCCTGCCATGTGGGATGCAGAGCTCTGTCATCAGTCCCAACGCCAAATTTCGGGGGATTCTTGAGGGCTGGTTCTTAAATATGGCTGCACGTTGTAATCACCCAGGGCATTTAAAGAAATTTGGGGGCCTATGTGCCACCTCAAGAGGATCTTATTGGACTCGAATCTGGAGTGTTCAAAGCTCCTCAGGTGACTATACTACGCAGCAAAGTTTAAGAACGACAGTCTTAGAGAACACAATGAAGGACCCCGTTATCTGTGGGGAGGTTATGCTGGCTTCTTAGAGAGGCTTCTGAGGCAACCAAATTAGAAATTTCTATGAGAATTCCTTAGAGACACGCTAGCAATGAAAGGAGCAGCTTCTCATCCTGTTTACAATACAGAGGCAGAGAACCTGGCAGAGCACAGGGACCTCATACAGCAGGAGAGAAGCCACCAGCCAATCCCATAGATACACCTAGCGGGGATTATGACATTATGTCACATTCAGAATGACCAAGGCCACTCTTCAAGGACCTGGAACAGAAGAAACACTCAATTTACATGAAATCATAACAGACCCCAAACTGCCAAATTAACCATGAGAAAAATGAACAAAAGTGGAGGTATCATACGCTAGGATTTCAAACTATCCTACAAAATGATAGTAAGCAAAACAGTGTGGTACCGCAATACAAACAAATCCGTTAACTGGAATTAGAAATAGACTCATATAGATAGTGAGTTAATTTATGACAAAGAGGCAACCAAGAGCATACAATAGAGAAAGGAAAGTCTTTTCAACAATTGGTATTGGGAAAATTTGTCCCCTTATCTATGAAGCAGCATTTGCCACGATGTCGAACATTATCTACGAATTTGCAGACGCAATCATCATTTGAAGGGAGGGGGTCACTTTGCTTTTCGAAAGCCATCTTCTGAGGGCTGAGAAGGCAAGACCTTTACTTCTCACAGTTGACTCATTCTGCATCAGTTCAGGTTGGTGAGACAAGCAGCTGTACTGCAGTCTAATCTCATTTCAAATACTCCGTCCAGCATCATTAATCCTCAGTATTGCCTCAGTCAACAATAAGGTACAAAGGTTTTCCTAAACGGGCAGTCTTAGATTCGATACCATCATAAATACAAAGGCTTCATATGGGCTTAAATTAGTTCAAGGGTTATGAGGGAGAGAAAAACAAATCTCAAATGGAGTTTCTTTGAAATCATAAAGTTACAGTAGGAAAAAAAAAGTATTATTTAATGGAGCTTTGGTGCCAAGAGAAACCCTCTCTCTGATTACTGGTCTTTGCCTTTCTTTACCGTCTCTTCTGAAATGTTCCTTGTTAAGGACACAGTGACTGCTTGGCGTTCTTCAGTTTTACTCTGAGAAGGACTGCCTCTCGTATATGATTCCCTTTGCCTCTGTAAGTCTCTCTGAAGATCACTGATTATAATTAGAACATTTCCTCCAAAGTCATGGGGAAACTCTCTGACACGACAAGAACATGGGGGAATCCGTTTAGAGGAACAAAGAATACTACTAAAACTTTAAGCAATATTTCCTCAATTCTCACAACTTCCCACTTTTCAAGCCTCTCTCATTACTTGCTGTTAAACAGCTTCAGAGAATAAGGCCATTGACCTTCTGCTGTCATTTGGCCAAGGAACGAGAATCTGCATTTCTGGCCCAATTCCCTTTTCCTTGACTTCTCTGCTGATTCCTGGCAGGGGTAGAGAAGGGGCTTCTTTTAGGAGGAGGATACCAAGGTAGGCTGTTGGCAACTGCGTCCAAAGAGTCAAAGAATCTACAAAAGGCATGAGGTCTTTCCAGAATATGAGGCAAGAAGGTGAGCAGGACGTGGGGGGTACGAGACCTTATAGGCCTTTGTCTGCTTTGATCAGTTAAGGGAATTCTGGGCTGTGAGAATTAGCCCAGAAAGAGGGCTTAATCTTGTTTAACCACCTCACCGCCGCCAGCCGCCCTCCCACCTCAACCCAGGAATTTATTTCCTCTCCCAGCAGGCCAATACTAACCACTTCAGATCTGAATGAGTCAGAAGGGACTGCGTTCCAAGACCTTTCAACAGCTATATTCAAGGTCAAAATCTTCCTTCTCCAGAAGAGATCCGAATCCCCCAAAATCCTTGGGAGCGTCACAGGAATCTGGGTGAGCTTTCCAATTTTTTCCACAAAATAACTTCAGGGCAAAAATGCAACCTTCTCTGTCCCACCAATCAGCACCTTGCTGCCTGGCCAATGTCACATATCAGATTTACTTGGTTCAGACTGGTCATCACCATGTCCATCCATCCTGTCAGGAAGTGGAAAGGTGCCCAGTTCCATTTTTCCCCTTTAAACATTGGTTGAGCAGCTGAGCTATGCGGGGTCCTGTGTCTGACCCAGGGTGTCATCATACGTGTCACCAGGCCTGGCTGATAGTCTTTTGGTTGTCAGACAAGGAGCAAAAGATGGATGCTGGAGCCCCCATTTGACTTCTTGGGATCAACCCAAATGCACAACCAAAGAAATGAAGGCTCAGCCTGACCTTCCATTGAAGAGATATGTAAACAAGCCCAGAGCAATTAAGCAACCAGGTGAAGTTTCACAAAGCTGTTGACAGATCCAGTACATGGCCCCAGATCTCCTGATCTGCAAATCAGAGGGTCTTTTGGTTTTCTTTACAGGATCTTCAGATTTACATGAATGAATTGTGTTATCTCTGTCTGCTTAGCTATTCCCGGGTCCTGAAATTCTCCCTTGTTTTGCTTCACCTAGCTTTCTCCTACTCTCCCTTCAAAATTCAACTCACTTGCTACCTCCTAAGTCTTCTCCGGCCCTAAACACGAGCTAGGGGACCCCACAGGCAGCCTCTGTGTGGCCTCCATTCATGTCACTCACAGCATAGCGCTGGAACCACACCCCCGCCCCCTCCATGAACCTGTGAACTTGTCAAGAGTAAAGCTGAATGAGCCCTTAGATTTATATACAACAGCAGCACCCAACGCAACGTCCGGTCCTTGCTGGTGGCTCTTTCCTGTCCGTCAGTGACAGCATGGACAATATTATCCCCAGGGCGTTGGGGTTGCAGTGATGATAAACTATAGTTTGCAGATGTGGGCTCCCGGGGCCTTCTGAGGAACAAAGGTTCCTGTCACCAAATTTACTGACTCACTGTCACTTAGACAAGAGAGGTTTTATAAGTGGAGTATTTCATTCTGTGTCTCTTAGAATGGGACAGAGACGAGTGTGGGCACCCCTTTGCCTACCCAATGTCCCATCATCTCCGTTGGCCAAGGTGACAAAGTAAAACCAGATGTCAGACTTCTTAGGCACTTGGCATGGGAACCATCAGCTTTAGAGGTAGAAATGGGCCCAAAGACACCTAGGATTTGAGACCTGTGTGTCACGCTGTGGCCATCAGAGTTATGTCAGGATGGATGGAAAGGAGGGCTGACTTCTTCCCTGGCTCAGATGGGGGAAATCTCTAGCCTCTATCAATTTTATTATCAGCAGCAGTCTAGCTCTTCACTGGTATTCACAGGCAACTCACCCAGACAACTGGAAAAAAAGGTTTAGGTGAGCAGTAACGCGTTATAAGAATACAGATTATTGATATGAACAATAAGTATTAATTATAACCTGTTCATTATAAAATAGTTAATACTAATAGTAATTATTATTCATTATAGCATCTATTTCTCTGTAAGGCAGAGTGGAGATGGAAACTAGGGCTTGGAAAGAATAGTGGTGAGAAACTCTGAGGGAAAATGGAGACTCTTCTTGTTCTTGTCAATTTGGGGTCCTGAAGACAAAAGGCTGAGAGGCCACTAATGACCACAGCCTCTTGCTGGCCCCCAGCTATCTCTGAACACCTCTGAAGGCCCACTCCTTCATTCCAGAAGCAGACTCTCTAGAATCGTAGAGCTGAGAGGAGGCTTGGAGGCCCTAGGGTGGGAAAGGAAAGACACTTAGTAAAGCTCACACCACTCAGGACAGTTCGTCTGTCCGGGACACAGTCAACTTCTCCTGGAGCCCTCTAAAACCACAGCTACAGGTGGAAACCACATTAAACCTGCCTGTGCACTGCCGGATAGCTTCTGGAGGAATCGGGATGGCTGTAATAAGCAGCTTAGAGGCTTAGAATTTGTCTTTAAGATGTAGCAAGTTCTAACACCCTACTTTCTTCTTTCTTTCCAAGATAAAATGTCATTTAATGTTTTATTAATGAGGAAACTATGATAGAGATCTAACTCACGTGGCAGTAATGTGTGTAGGAACCTCAGCCATCTGACGGATAGGTGGGAGCTGAGAAGTAAGGAGAAAAAATTCTAGGCATTATGTTCAAACACAAGAAAATCTGATGTTTAGTCAGAGTTTAAGAAATTCTAAAACATGTCATAATAGGATTTTTTGAGGCCCAAATAGATCAGCAGAAGGGAACCGAAAAGGTGAATACTTAGTTGCAATGGGAAGACACATACACAAAATCCAAATTACTGGCATTCTGGAGAGTTAGGTCCCATCCTTCTGAGATTTCTCGGCAGTTTACCAGAAGTGTTTACATGGAAATAAATCCCTTAGTGCACTCTTGCTTCCCGCGCACCTAGAACGCTCTGTGAAGCCAGTGAGACTCAGCACTCATGGTCCCACAATAATGAGCAGTTCCAGTGCTTGTGCCTAAAGGCCAGGCCACCCCAGATACTCAGAAGAGGCTTCCTAAGAGGTATCACTTTGCCACATAGATTATTTCAAGTTCTGCAAAGAAACTTCTGCTACTTTCTTGCCTACTGAGAAGAATGGAGAGTGGGGGTATTATCCAGAATTAGGACTTGCACCAGAGATCATCTTTCTATTGGAGAAACCTATCCAATGTCAGGGCAAACATCTAATACAGGTATCTTGTCTTCATCTATGAGACACCCTTGCCTTATCATGTGTGTCCCCACCTCTCTCCTTGAATCCCCGAAGGAATAGATACATACCCTCATTTGCTCCATTGGGTTTGGAATCCTCATGCATGTGAATTAGCCATATGTATGTAATTAACTTTGTTCTTTTCTCCGAGTAATTTATCTGCTATTAGTTTGATTGCGCAACAAATAAGCAGACCCCCAGAGGAGAGGGGATTTCCTCTCCATCCCTACACACTTCATTAGCTTCACAGTAAAATGTCCTCTACCAAGGGGAACGTAACTTGTAAGTTGTTGCACTGCTCAAGTAGATATACCCCTGAGTCCCCATAGGATAGGTAAAGTCATTCACAGTTTACCTTGTTGAGGAAGAAAGGGAAATATACATTGTATCGTTTCCCTTAAAAAATACAAGAATCTTTTTCCTTTAATTTTTTTAAATTAAACAAAATTTCTGTGTCTATTGGTAGTGAGCACAGTTCTGATAATTTTAGCACATTTATAGATGCGTGTAACCATCGCTACGACCAAGATGCAAGATAGAGCACCTAAAAGAATCTCTCTGTGCAGAGGAGTATAAATTGACTATGAAGTACTTCATTTTCCCCAAATGATGGCCCCTAAGTCTAGAACAGTGAAGGTGGTGCGGGGGTCAGGATAGCTGAAAAGGAATCAGAAAGGAGACTAAAGTTTTCAATGAAGAAGACTAAGTTTTAAAAGCCAAATGAATCCATTCACAAGTGAAAAAGTCAACAGCTATGCTGTTAGGTGGGAACTCAACCTAGCACAGTCGGCTGAAATTATTGGAAATAGATGCCATTATTGAGATTCTTCAATAGGTCAGATACGCATATCACTCTTGACACATCCCCAGTTAAGAAAAAGATAGAAAGTCATTTCTAATAAAACCATAGCTTAAAAATAAAGGGCCCCAAAAGACACATATAGGTTTATATAAAAGCATATCATAACAGGTCTGAGAATTGCATTTGGAACATAAACTGTAGCTCAGAACTCCAGTCTCCTCTCACAACATTCACTCTGTATTATTACGGGGATTAAAAAAAAAAAAAGCCATGATTCATGAGGAGAAATGAACTCTTCCTGGGCCCTGAGTTCTCAGAATTTATCACCAGACTCTTATTTATTATAAAAAGTTTCCCCACAGCTGATCTTACAGAAACTGCCAGGATGCGTCCCATGTGACTTTGGTGGAAAATCCCAGTAAACAACAACCCCCAAAGAACAATGACATTGGGACCAGCCCTTTCCAGCCCAATCTTCTCATCAGGGCTGAATACAGCACACCTGTGGCTTGTTTCTGCCTCAACATTTTCCTCTTAAGCACCACGGGAACTTCCTCTTACTAATCCCCAAAGCATTTCTACGGTCTAAGATCAGGAGACCTAGTGTAGACTCTTGCTATTTTAAGAAGCACTTAAAAAAATGACTTGGGTTCACTCTAGCTATTCTTCTCCTCTTCCACGGTCACAAATCTTCCACAAATTCCCTTAAGTCAGCTTTAAAAACTCAAAGCAACAACAGGAAGTGAGGAGGCCAAGGGACACAGCACAAACTGTAATGTAGAAATGCTGCCATTTCTCTGCTGCCTCCCACCAGCCATGGCCAGGCAGGGGGCCTGAAGACAGAGCACGGGCTTCCAGGCTTTTTGGTGGATGGTTACCATGGGAACCTGCCTCTCAGCTCCAGCGCTGAGCATCTTTTGGCAGTCACAGTCCCACGTTCTCCTGGCCAGCGGTGGAAGGGTTAGAGGGAAGCAAGACGGGGAGGGTTCAGTACTGATGAGAAACACGAAGCAAACACCGTAGATCAGGAAAGAGGTCTCCCACGATGCTGGCGGGCTCAAGAAAGAGCAAGATGTGTGGGCTTCAGATGTCGGTCCTACTCTACATCATGAGACAAATTTAGCCATTCAGCACCCGCTTGCTCATTCTTACATTAAAGTTCTTTATCGAGTACCAACTACGCTCCAGGAACTATACTGGACAAAGGCCGTAAGATGAGTAAGAGACAGTCTTCACCCTGACAGAGCTCATATTCACATGGGAGATACACACACACACACACACACACACACACACATACACCTCGCTTAACCATAATACAGTGTTATTAGTGCAAACAATGTATGTCCATACAAAATACCATGGAACTTAAAAATCGAAGACAACTATTTCTAAGGGTTGGTGTGAGGAACTTGTAAGAGCTCTAGCAACAGGTTAATTCTTTTTCTTTTTCTTTTTTGTTTTTTTAAGGAAAGGTACAGGCAGGAATGAAGGTGAGCAGCCAAGCAGGCAGGAAAAGCTCATCTCCGTTGTTCCCACCAGTCCCAGGACATGAACCCAAGACCTTGGGATGTACGGGGACTGCACCCAGCCACTATTGTACAAGGTGTGCCAGAGGTCAATTCTTGAAGAATTCTTGTAGAATCTTGAAGGAGGGGGCATGGCCTGGTGGAGTAGCTTAAAAGCCAGTTCCCTTCGGCTGAGAGTACAGGCCAGAGATCTCAAGTCCCCGGGTTCAAGACCTGGGGTTAGCATGAAAACAAAGATGAACGACTAAATAAAATAGAGTGCTTCTTCCTCCTCTCTCTTCCTATCTCTGCTCATCTTCATTCCTGCCTGTACCGTTCCTTAAACAAAGTAAAAAATGGACAAGAGGGTTCCACATGTGATGTGCTAAAAAACTACCAATAAAAATAACACAGCCTGCCCAGCTATGCTCCATGTGTTTTGTATATATTCTTTCTTTTACTCTCTAGAGTAGTTATTGCTATGTTGTACAAAGAACCAGGAAACAGAGAGGTAAAATAGCTTGCCCAAATTCACACTAGTGCTGTCATTGGATGGCAGAGTAAGACTTCTGATTCCAACACCCCTAATGCTCTTGACCTTAGCGTTACGTTCACCTCATCACTCTGAAAGGGCCGGATTCCATGATACCTAGGGAGAGAGGAGAAGTAGAGTTGAGACTATTGGAAAGCAAAGCTCAGGCCCCAATTGTGATAAATTCAAATACCATATGAAAAGCTTGAGTGTTTCAGTCATCAGAAGCCATGGTAGGTTTCTAAGCTAGAAAGGAATTGTAATGAGAATGGTTTTATGATGGTAATTCTCAAAGCATGTGTAGGAAAGAATAGAGGAAAAACAGACAAGATTTCCATGGTGGGGAAGAAGAGGAAGAATGAGAGAAGAGACCATGTATGCTTGCAAATAAGTCAAGACTCACGTCACCTCATCTGGTTCATCACAGTGCCTGGTATACAATAGGCATTCAATAAATGCTGCTTAAGCAGATGTTCTCTTTCCTTGGAAGCAGATCAGGAAATAAGAGTTCCAATAGGAGGGCCAGGGGCACCAGCGAGAGTGGGAAAGGAGACAGAGGGAAGGCCCAATAAAGGGCAAAGTGACAGAGCCAACAACTGTGAGGGCAAGTGGAGGGTAACCGCAGGGCCCCGCTGGTTGTCAGTGTGAAGCACACACTTCAGAGTCCTCCTGTGAGGAGAGTGATGGAGCTGTGGTACCTACACCCCAATCCTATCCATTAGTAATTGAGGGTTATTCTTGGGGAATGTTAATTTCTTGGCAATAGCACCACAGTAGTGAGTGTGCTCTGGGCACTGGGAGGCAGGCTCAGCGGTGTCACCGGGCCTGCTGACAGTCGGGCACATCTGGCTGAGGATGCACAGGCTCCGCTTTAACAATGAATATTGGGCCCACGGTGAAAGAGGGTAGAAACCGAACTGTGAGCAACTATTTCTCCAGAAGAGTTTTCCCAATGAGTTTCTCTTGACTGCCTTTCACTAAGACACAGATTACTTTTCCTTTCTCAGGGATTGTGTTCTTAATTATGGGAAACTGGTGTTTCAGATCCTGGGATTTTCTTACATGGGTGAGTGCCAGAAAACTTCACTGCACAGTATAACTTCTGTAGACGATGAATTATGTCATTTAAAATTGAAATCTGGAAACTCTCAAGCAACATTTGCATCAGAGCTTAAGTAAAAGGAGGAGGAGGAGGAAGCAAAGAATTCTGCTAAAATTAGCATGACAAAGTCAAATCCCAGCTCTTGTCTCTGAGTGTTTTATGCACCTACAGTTTCTAAACTGAGGGAATCAGAAACCAGCAATGGATCATTTTTTCTGTCTAATCAATCATAAGCTTTCATCAGAGGCACACCCTGGTGGAGCCGTGGTTACTTCAATGCCTTCGAAGGAGCGCAGGCCACAAACCTCTGGGTTCAAATCCCTGGTCCAGCAGGAAAACAACCAGTGGGAACAACTAAATAAAGACAAAATTAAATGCTTCTTTAAAAAAAAAAATCACGATAATTCTCATCTGAAAAAAACATTTCTCCTCACTCCTACCTTCCTTCCTATCCTCCCTCATGTTAGTATTCTTCTCAGCTGAAACTCATCACCCCATCAATTTCTTCTCTACCTCGGTTGTTGTTGTTTTCCACACAATTACATTCCATGCAGGTAGGTCTCCATCTATTCTCTAATTTGAACACATGAGAACTAATGATTCCCAAAATGGTAACTACTGTTTCTGCTTCAAGGGGTCAAAGGAAGTGAAGAGTCCGTTTTGTTGTGTGAAAATCATGGATTCTTTTCAAAGCAGGCTCCTAGTGCTTCCTCAGAGTCTGGCATCCTGGCTGTATGAGTAGAGTAGGAAACCATCATTAAATTAAAGTAACATATTGAGCATCACAGAATAGATGATACTGTCAATGCACTTTTCAAAGCTTCAGATGACCTTGCAAGCATGACTCTCACATCCAACTTGTTCGTTCACGGCAGAAAGTAGGTGGCAAACCGGTTGAGTGGAGTGAGGTGGGAGGTTCCAGGACACATGGAAAGAGGAGAATTGTCCTCTTGGCCCAGCTCCCTGGGTCTCCGCCTGCCTTCTTTGGCAATTTAAAATTTCTTCTAATGACCTTACAAGTAATTAAAAGTTAGAGCCAACTCCTAAATACACACAAGGAGATTTCTTTCACAAGTTAATACCAAATTTAAACCAGTCACAGCAGAGATCATGTAGTCATGTGAAGGCCACAGAGCAAATATAAATTTCCCACCTTCAAGGTGTTCAAGTCAACTTCCAGACGTTGCCTCATTTACTCTTTCACCCTCGGGAGAGAGAATGGTTCTGGCAAGTTCCCATCCCTGGATGGGATGGAAGGGTAGGGCAGCAGTTAGTGATGCCCACTTTTGAAAGGCACAGAGGGATTATTCAAAACATCAAGGACCCCCAACCTCAGAGGAATACAAAAGCAACGAAGACACAGGTATCTTTTGAGAGCAGAAGGTGAGAAGAGAAGCTTTTACGGAGCCTGGTATCAAAGGCAGCTCATTAGGCCTGACAAGGCTCACGAACCAGCGCCCAGACAGAGCGCTGACTCACGAGCGGCTCCAGGGTGGTCCTGGGTGGCTCTCCCTCCCTGGGGCAGCCAACAGCCAGTGGGGTGGTGATGGAAGGGGCTGAGCTATCTGTCAATGTCTCCAAAGGTCTCTGGAGCCAAGCCCTGGTGTTCCAGCCAGGTGTGCACAGTTATGGTGCTCTGATCCACCGCCAAGACAAGGTGGAGGCCTGGAGATAACCTGTGACTGAGCGAGCGAACCCGTCAAAGTGGATGGATGAGAATCGTGTCCTCTCCCTCGAAGAGCAAAGGCTCTACCACTCGGGTTTACTTAGAGTTGAATTCAACCAATTAACAAAAATATAAAATAGAGACGGAAGACAGTGTAGGAGAGCGGTGAAGCATCAGATGGCCTGAACCTAAATCCGGGTTCTGTCCCTTCTTACCTTCATAATTTGGAGCAAGTCACCACTCTCAGCCTCAGTCCTATCATCCAGGTTCTTGAGAGGATTAACAAAGACCACAGATGGACCGACGCAGCACCATACATCGCCGCAAATAAGAACTAACATTACAGTAGTAAGTCACACCGAGGGAAGAGTAAACCAGATGTGGAAAATTAAAATCTACATACAAGTCATGTGTGTGAGGGGTTGGAGAGTATGATAGTTATTTAGACTAGCCCTAATTAGCAAGTATGATTACTTTGGGGACATTCTATTAGGGATTCCTGAAATCTAAGGGAAAAAGAGAGCCATTGTAGGCCAAATCATTCTTTATTCTATTATTTAATACAAAATTGATGTAAAGTTTATGTTCAATAAATGCTTGTGCAATGCAGGAATAACTGTGGCTCAAGATGATGCCCTCAAGTGTGCTCTGGTGGAGTAGAGGTTAGGTCAGTCACCTCCAGAGGAACTCAGGCCACAGACCCCTGAGTTCGAGCCCTGGGTCCAGGGAAAACAACAAGTGTGAACAACTAAATAAAAATAAAATGTTTCTTCCTCCTCTCTCTTCCTGCCTGCCTACCTGCCTGCCTTCATTCCTGCCTGCACCTTTCTTTACTTTTCTCTTAGAACTCCTGCTATGGTTTTGTTTTCAACCTTAACTTCAAACCATTGTGAGAACTAATACAAAATCATGAATCCGCTGACACCTGCCCCTTGCCTCCATTTGAAGACTTAGCATTTACTGTTGCTTTTAAAGGTGGACTTGATGTGCCTAGTAGCCTCGCCGTTTAGTGCACTGGATGAAGTCCACGTACATCTCAAGGGCCTGGGTTCAAGACCCCCGTGGGGTAGGAGGGAACAGCTGGCATCAACAACTACATAAAATAAAGGAATTACTGCTTCCTCCTGTCTTCCTGCCTGCCTGCCTCTGCTCACCTTCATTCCTGTCTGTACTTTCCTTTAAAGAACAAAAAAAAAAAAATAAAAATAAAAGGAAGACTTAACAGCTGGTTTCCTTTCTTTCACCTAACTGACCACCAAAACTAAAGCATTCGAAACAAGTCTTGAGATGTCGGAACAGTGAACTGGAAGCCTCTCTCCAGCAATTTAATGAGCAAGAATTATTATGATTATGATTATTTTATTTAAAGGAAAGGTGCAGGCAGGAATGAAGGCGATTCATGAAACAGGCAGTCAGGGAGAGAGGGGAGAAGAAGCACCTTATTTATTTTATTTAGTCGTTCATCTTGGCGTCTCCCTGCCCCCGGCACGTAAACCCAGGACCTTGGGTTGTATGTGGACCCCACAGACAGGAGGCAGTGGACAAAAGTGCTACTTCCCCAGGGCACACCTGAAAATTCCCTTTAAAGCAATCACACAAGTCTCTAGAAATTGTCCTTAGAGAATACTGGCAATGGAAAAACACTTAAAAAAAAATCCATGAAATGTCAGCAAAAACAGGGACAGTCTGTGGCATTTCTGTGTTGACTGCCCGCCCCCCGCCATGTGACAAGCTCTGCCCCTGAGCTCTGCCCCAGACAGGCACAGACAAGGAGACCTGGGCTCTCTCCGCCCCCACTTCTAGTCCAGGCCGATGATCTCACCCAGGGGAATACACTGCCAGCGTTTCGCCAATAAACAGAAACTGAGAGAATTCCTTGCTGGCAGGCATGCCTTACAAAAAATACCGAAGTTGTTCTTCAGACTGAGAACAAGGGACATCAAGAATTCAACTCCACACGCTGAAACAGCGCCTGTGAAAGTAAGAATACAGGTCATCATTACAAAATATAGTATGTGGGTCTATTTCTCCTTCTTTCCTTTCAAAACCACTTTAAAAAGTAATGACCTAAACCAATATCTATCAATTGTGTTGTTGGACTTAGGATGTATAGAGAGACCTCTGACAATAACTGCCCCCAAAGGAGGCCAAGGAGAGCGAAGCTATGTGGAATGAAGAGCATTAGCAGGTAAATCAAATTCCCAAGAGAAATAAAAGGAATCCAGAAATGCTAAATAAAGAGGTTAATTTAATATAGCAAACTCTGCAAATAGATTTCTGTTCTCTGCTCGTCTCTCATCTGCGTTAAAGGCACAAGGTTACGTGACTCTGAAGCACTATTTACAGTAGTGAGTTTGTGATTTCTCTGGATGAATATGCAAAAGGGAGGCAGGAAGAGCGACACATAAGAATCAAGCTGGTCTTACTGAAACTCGTCGATAGAAAGCTGAGGTCGATTTTCCGAAAATAATCTGTTCATGGTAACGAGATGGCACCTTGCACCTGTGAAAATGAATATTGTCCCAAAGACTGGCGACACGTATTGGCGAGGGGCAGCCCGGAGGGCGCTCTGACGCTGCTGGTGGGAGTCACCTTGATGCAACCGGTGTGGAAAGTAGTATAGAACTGCTTTAAACTATCCCCAAGAGACATTCCCTGTGATCCAGCTGCCTGCCTTCTGGATGCATCTTCTGAATCAGAACCCTCAAGGCTCATGTTTCACAAAGAATTGCCCTCTGCGCTAGAGAAGCATTGATGGGTGGTGCAGAAATTTTTGAAAGGAGTGTTTTAATTATGTTTCCAGAATTTTCTTCCGTACTGCTGACAACTTCTCTGCACGTTATAAATACACACATCCAGACACGTTCAACAGTGTCATGACTGCCACGTGGCCGATAGCGATGGTAATATATATTCAAATTCCAGAGGGAATGAGGTATTCTTTTAAAGGGCTTCTTAAAATTGCTTATACAGGTCCCAGTTTCAAGACAACAGATGCCTGGAGTGGCAGAGAAGATTCTTAGATGAGGCAGAATTGAGGCTGGACTTGAAGAATGACGGGTATTTGGAGTCAAAAGTGAGCAGGATAAATAAATAAATAAATATGTTTATATAGATATGCACACACATGCATATACACATATATCCACACAGTATACATGTATATATGCATGTATGTAGGCATATGCACACACATGCATACGCATTGTAAACTAAAATAATGGCTGACTTTTTGAATGTGCTTATTACATAGAGCTTAGGACGTTTAAATTGTTTTTAAAGAAAAGAACAGCTTATTACATGCTGTTCAAGTCTCTGGTTCCTTTAGAAAAGCACACGTGTGGTGCTTTATATAGGTATGGTCTTGGGTTAAAATGGACATTAAAAACAATTTTTCTGCATTTTGTGTGTCTATCACACTATATCTGTCACTGTTTGGTTAGAATGATAAAGACTATTATTTTATATGGAAAAAAAACAAAAAATGAAATGAACCCAGCACAATGTTTCTTTTAAACCCTGACTTATCGGTTAATATCTAAGATGTACAGGACAAAAACGAAAGGCTCAGTAATAATGTCTAGAAGAACAAATTGCCCTGTAGTTTAAAACAACAGCCGTGGTGCATTTGCCTAGTTTCCAAGACCCTAATGATACAGATGCTGAGTGTAGCTTTAGGCATCTTGCATCAATGTCAAGCCTTCAAAATAAAGAAGAACACGATTTATTGCCAGATAACTTTGCCAAGTCCCAATTTGCAAGCACAAGGCAGATCATTTGCACGTCTGTCTTGAGCCTGCTCTGTCAAGAAACAGTAGAACGCCCACATTGTTCCTTGGTTGTAAAGAGCTGTAACTTTGGTTATTACCATCCTTAGGGACAAAAATATCTAGACATATATGTCAAGTCCCCTTTCCTATCAAGCTCTCTCTTATGGTGACCTCCAAGTTCCTTCTGAAAGATTTCCACGCTGGTATGAGCCACGTGTGCCAAGGTATTATCTGCCTCAATCTGGTCGAATAAACATGTAGAGTTACAGGGAGATAGTTCTATTCTAATTTCATGAATGGGGATTTTTCTCCTGCTCACTTCCTCAAGGGCTTAAATTAATCATTCAGTGGTTCTCCTGCTAACAAACAGAGTAGGCTCCTACTGCCTGGGGTTTAGAGTCAACTATTGAGAATATGCTGTGTTCTGGGACCTCTAATATTCACTTATGGAATTATGGAGTTCAGGGAAGGAGTCGAGCTGAACCACCACCAATAGACGGGAATGGTTGGGATGACAGTGAACATCTGTTTATATCAGCCCAGACGCCATCCTTTTTTCTAGTAATTGAATCCTGGTTTCCTTGTGACATGACCCCTTCCTCATTCTCACTTCATGAAGCTCAGGTGGGATGCTTCCAACCCACCCCCACCCCCAGCTCTAGGGGTGGCCTGTGACTCAGCCCTGTCATCAGAGAACTCTGTGCCACTAGACTTGCTAGTCGATGGATAGATGGACTATGGAGCCAAACTAAACTGAGAATGCAGGACGTTTCACAGGCACTCTGGGAGAAAAGATGTATACCTCATGGCAGAAATAAATTCTGGAGCTCCTGGCAGCTCTGTGACTCCCCGGAATGAAGCCGACACGGAGAAGAGCAGGGCCAAGGGTTGGTGACGGGGCACTGGTGGCATTGCTGATACTGAAGTCAGCACTGTGCCTCGAGTGTCTCAGTCATATGGGTCACGTTGTGTGTGTAATTTGGGTGAGTTTTCGCCACTGGAATTCCAAGGCCTTTGACTAATAGCATCAGCATTACTGTGTATTTAGTGTTTAGATAAACAAGCCTCTGCAGAGGCTGCCTTTCCACTCTGCTCTTCGGAGTCCTAATTTCTTTGAATCAAAGTCGTTACAATATTCGTATCCTCCCAGACTTCTAGAATCCAGCAAACGTCAGCGAACCCTTCCTCCCTGGAATCCGGCAGCACTTGCCAGCAGCTGCCAACGCTCCAGCCTGCCTGCGTGCATCCGCTGAACTCCTGGGCCTTCTCTCTCCTTTGTAATCATGGGTCTCACGTTAGGAAGTGCAGGCAATGCACCTCTTTATCTCAGCCTTGTGTGGACGAGGAGCTCAGCCAATGCTTGTTGGTGCTTATATAAAGGACGGCGTGATCCAGCTTGTCGATCCAGCTCAGTGGCCCCCGACCCATGCCAAACATACACACAACCCAAGCCAAACACGGGATCCATGCACACACCGCTAATCAAGCATGCACACCCCCAATACGCATCTATACTACATGCACACGTTCCTAATCCTGCTCACCACGTAAGGTGGCCCAAACATGGGTGCAGACACCACGGGCACTGCCTAAACAGGCAACACCATACACATATACCCCACACATACATGTTGATACCGTGCACACATTACCAATCAAATACACACAGACCAAGCACAGATACCCCAAACATACGCATAGACTGAAATCGCTGTGCAGGACAAGTGCCATCTGCTGTGTCGCCTTGAAGACCCTATTTGAGAGAAGATTCCAGCAACTGAGCGTCTTAAAGTTGAGCAAGGATGGAACTAGATGGAACTATGTGATTCCTCTACCCTCATCCCAACTGAAGTTGACAGGCGTGATGAGGGTGGGCGCTACACTGAGGAGACAGAAGGGTCTGATGAGTAATTACCGCACCAAGATGAGGGCCTGGGCTGCTCACCAGCTCGAGTGAAAACAGTGACATGAATTTCTGCTGTATCATAGGTGCGTGTTGGAGCAAACACACAGGTCACCCAGGCACAGGCCCTGAGAGAAATTATATAGGACTTGTAAGGAGCAGGATTTGGGCGGGTGAGAATTTTAATAACCATGCAAAATATGACTCAGGCTTTGGCTCTCTCCCCCTCAGGAGTTTCCAACTTTCTGACCCGGGTTTCATCATCACTCTCATGCCTGGGAGCATGGAAAAGGCCTCTGAGGAGCCGGGTGTGTTTTCCTTCCCTTTCTTCCAGCTTCTCTGGGTGAGTGGGGTAAAAAGTTATGTAAGGCAATGTCTACCAAAGGGAAAAAAAAACAAAAACGCTTAAGCCAGTTTTAAAGGAAACCGTCAACCAGGGAGAACACTCAGGGTCTGGAAAACGCTGAAGGGAGGCATTAAGCAGCCACGGCCACTGCCTTCATTATCAGAGGGAAGCCTCTCTGCAGGCTTTCACGAGTAGAACGGGCAGCCGTTACTGAACACGCACCAAGTGCTGGAGCCACACCATGTCCCCGTTGCACGTGGCCCCTGCCTACAGAGTCAGGCGTAGCAAAATTCTGGTCTGACAGATGGAGAAACTGAGGCTGACAGAACCAAGCAGCCGTTCTAAAGTGGAAACCGTCCTGGGACCCGGGATCCTCTCACTCATCCTGTCACTTTCTCCAGAATAGTTACTCTCTACGAAATAAATGGAACCCAGAGAAGTAGGTCTTTTTATAGGGCAGGCAACCTTATGGAAGATGTACCATCAAATGACAAAAACCAGAGTTCTTGCTGGTTCTTAAGGACCTCATCATGTAAATAATGGTTTTATATTCCTTGGATACAGGGCACACCCTGGTGGCCTAGTGGTCTACTACACTCTGGGACAGTCCCAGAGACTTCCCAAGGTCCAGGGTTCAAGACCCAGGGCCGGGGGAAGGGAACTCAAGAAACAGGGTGCTCGAAAAAAGAAAAACCAAAAGAATGTCATATACATTCAAATGACAGAGGTAAGCCTGAGGTCCCTGACACGAAACAGAATGAAATCGGGCCTTGGCATGAGAACTCAAACAGGAGGGGCCCATGCTTTCCACCTGCACATAAAGACATTTAATCCCCAAGGTTTGGTTTTAACTTTGTTTTCCTCAAACGCTGTGTCCTTCATGGTGACCGCCTTTAGCGACCTTGTGGTCCATTCGGTCAGAAGTCACTTAGAGAAGCTCCAGGCTTCCAGCATCTTCAGAAAGGCAGCTCATGGCGCGTCCTGGCAGATAGTGGTTTGGTCAAATGCCTCTGGCTGAAGTGCAGGCCACATCCATCCCAAGAACCTGGGTTCACATCCTGGGCTTGGGAAGAGCAACCAAGATGTACAACTAAATAAAAATAAAATAAAGTGCTTCTTCCTCCTTTCGCTTCCTGGCTCCTACTCTTCATTCCTTCCTGTACCTTTCCTTAAAATAAACAAATTTTTTTTAAAAAAGAAAGACAGGGTCACCCCCTGCATTCCCCAAATCTAAGTAAGCAGCACAGGAATCAGGGCTTCCCAGACTGACAATGACAGTGAAGGGTTACTTTCCTCTCACCTGCTGGGGCTTTCCACACACCAGTGCCTTTGATCATGCACAGCAAGTTAGTCCATATAAAGTCCCCTGACTCCCCCCTGGGACTTGCTAAGAACGCAAGACACTGTTAGAATAGCGGTTGTCTCACTATTCTCAGCACCAAGCTTGCAAACTCCAAGCCAAAAGAAGCAAGCATTCTATTCCTAAGCCTTTTATTATCAGCTCCTGACGCTCAGCCTCCTGGTCCTTAACCTACGCGGCTGGAGTTCTCAAAACACATCAACGGAGGAGCAGGTGTTGCAGAATCATTTCCTTTCTTTTCTGCAGAAACAAGAAAATAACGTGCAGGTGCTCTCAAACACACATGAGGTCTTTTTCTGACGATCCCTTGAATCATTTGTCGACCAAGGAGAGAAGACCCGGCACTTTTTAATTTCCAAGGAACTGTTTGGCCTCCAGTTCTTGGCGCTTGACTGGGCATCCTCATTTTTCCTCTGAGAAGAAAGTGGTGACACAAATCTGCCCTCTGGTGGGTAACGAGAAGAACTGGACACGTTAAAAAAAAAAAAAAAGAAAAGAAAAAAGGAAAAAAAGGAAAGAAAAAGCGAGGCCCCAGGGAAATGGGCTGACAGATTTGTCTTCAAAACCGGCCAGGAGGTCGAGATTTCTGCCAGTTGTGCTCAGAGTGGGGAAGCAGATCTCGACTACCCCAAGCTGACTTGTCACTTGGTAAGTGTAATGGCTCGTGAGTGGATAAAGAGGTGACTTCAAGACTTGGGGTGGTCATTGAGTGTGTGGGAATGGCAGCAGCCATACTGAGAGAGCTGGAGAGAATCAGAATGCTCTGGAACACTTCATCTGTGCTGGGTCCGTCATGAGCCACAGTGTTGAAGCATCTAGATTCAGCAGGCTGGCTGCCCGGGTGGAAATTCAGCTCTGCCACTTAACTGGTAGATGACCGGGGCATGTTTTCTGACTCGCTGTGCCTCAGTTTCCCTACCTATGATCTGAGGATAATGTGCCTGCCTCATAGGGTCGTTTTGAGCAGTAAGGGAATCAATGCTTACAAAGTAGTTAGAATAGTCTCTAATATAGAGTACATATTTATCCAATGTTAAGCATATTCCACAAACTGCAAAGTGTATACTGAACACTAATGACACACACAGCAGGAGATGGGAATACAAGACCGTTGTTGCTTTTTTAAAGCATCTTGATTTTTATTTACTTCTTCACACTGGATGTTCCCCCCGGGCCCAGGACTCAAACCTAGAGGTATGTGACCTGCATCCTTCAGAGGTGATTGACCCAACCACTGCTCCAACAGGGCATGCCCAAGATTGTTTTTTAATCTAGCCAGGGAATAACAGTAAAAATAACTAAGATTGATGAAGCACTTATAAAGTGCCCATCTTAGAAGCACTTTTTATGTAGTTTCCTGTTTAATAATAATAGCATTTCTCAAACATTGTTGATTTGTTCAATCTTCATGACAACCCTTAAGATGAAGACTATTCTGATGCCTATCACCTCTCCTATGTCCATCATCTCCCTCATTTCCTTCACTTTATTCCTTTCCTGATCACCTTCTCGTACACGCACTCAACTTCTCCCTGCTGCACCCCACTCTTGACCTTGTCCGAAAGCCCTAAGAGCAAGGACTTGGAGGGATCCACTGAGGGGTTCCCAGTGCTTCAGATCCTCATGACTTACAGCTGGTGCTTAGTCAATAACTGATAAAAAGTGAATTCTCCTTTTATAGAAGTGGAGACTGAGACTCAGCGCACTTCAGTAACTTGCCCAAAGTCAGCACAGCTAATGAGACCCTCAGGAGAGCTTTAAACCCAGTCCTGTGCTCACGAAATGTAACTGCTGAATTGTGGGTGCTGTAGGAGCTGAGGAAGAAGGATGGCGTGATGGCTGGTTTTAGGTGTCTCCTGACGGGGCCAATGGATGCCCAGATGTGTAAACATCATCTTAGGGCGCAGCTGTGGGGGCATTGCGGGAAGAGATGAGCATTGGATTGGTGGTGAGTAAAGCAGCTGGTCCCTTCCAACAGGTGGGCGTTGTCCAGCCCACCGAGGGTCTGAGTGGAGCAAGAACTCTAGAGGAAGGTAGAGTTCTCAAAGCCTCTCTGTTTGAGTGGCAACGTTGGTCTTCTGTCCTTGAATTTGCCCATTGACTTTGAACTACACCACAGCTTTCCTGGGTTTCCAGCTCTCGCAGAGAGTCAATGAGAATTCTCCGCCTCCACAGCTACATGAAAAGATACGGCCTTCGAAGCAATTTTATAGGCACGCCCTGGTGGAACAGTGATTAGGTCAATTGCCTCCGAAGGAGCAAGCCACATACCCCTGGGTTCAAGTCCCAGGCCTGGGGGAAAGCAACCAGTGTGAATAGCTAAATAAAAATAAAGATGCTTCTCCCTCCTCTCTCTTCTTGACTGCCTACTCACCTACATCATCTTTCCTCTAAAAAAAAAAAGCTTTTTATTTATGCATATGTATGTAAGTATATATGAACATGTGTGAATGAATATATGTGCATATAAATGTATGCATGAAATATATGTGTATATATATGCATTGTACAAATGTGTTTATGTGGATATGTGCGTATGACTCTCTACATGTGAATGCATGCATATATGCTATACATGCATGTGTTTTATATCCTTTTCTCTGGAGAACAGTGACTAACATAGTAAAAGAGAATTGTGGCATGCAGAGAGGTTCCACGGGAAGGTATGGTTCTGTCTGGCTAAGAGCCCCCAGAGAAAGGAAGGGGGTTGCCCCTCCATGGAGGAAGGCATCAGAATATGAAGGTAGATAGAATGTCAAAGCAAAGGCCCAGAGACAGATGCCTAGCTCCAACCAGGTAGAATCTTTAAGGACAGGGACTCACAAAGCTTTCCTAAAGTTTAATCCATTTAGGTTCTGTAAATGCTTCTCTAAAATACTTTTCTTCAATGCTTGAAATCTTAAAAATAAAAAATAGAAAGAAGAAAGAAAGAAAAGGAAAAAAGTCAACTGTCGGTAGGTTGTTTAAACAATAAAAATAAGAACTTTTAAAATCTAGTCTCCTCTGATACAGATTCCAATGAAGTCAGTCCACCAAATATAAACTTTTGCTTTAAACTTAACAAACGTTTAAACAGATGCATTCAAACAAGAAATCTTCCCCACTGTGCATCTGAAATCTTGCCTAGAAATAATACTAATACTAATGGAATTCGCTAATGGAATGATAATAGCATTTTGTACCCAGAAAATAAAGTTAAATCCAACAAACTAAAAAAGACTTTTATAAATAGTATTTCTCCCATGTCATCAAATTTCATTCTGTAAACCTCGTTATAGAAAATCAAAACAGTTTTCTAAACTTCAAGAGACAATATAAACTCAAAAAAGTATCTTCCTTTACCAGATGACCTCACTTACAGGTGGAAAGTGAATAGACAAAGGAGCAGATGAAATATAACCAACCCTGAATCATTTGCAACAGAACTGAGGCGATCAAAAGGGAATGGGGCAGGTGGGGCACACGGTGGAGGAGCCCATGGGACACTGGGGAAGAACACATGGTGATGTGCTGGAGGGCAGGGTGTGCTGACGTATATCTAAGGAATGGGGAACCTATGCATAGGAAATTATTTTAATATGTAGAATAATTACTACAATAGTAAATAAATGTTTTTTAAAGTATCTTCCTGGACCAAGCTCCCAATATTAAATTAAAAAAAAAAATTCTGAGAATCCAACCTTCTGGAACTTTTTTTTCAAAAGTTTCCAAATGTGGCTTATTATGAAGACAAGGATGCCTATTCATTATGGGATTCATTCCTGATTCCCTCACTCATACATGTCACAGCACATACACATGATAGCATCTGACATTTCTTGGTTACTATCGTGTAACAGGAAACTTGACCTTTCAATTTAAAAAAGAAAATGAGGACCTTTAGCATGAGGCTACAAAAATTCTTCAGGAAGAGAACTCTATTATTTTTAAAGAAATGATTAAAAATTACAGCTAACTACAGGGACACTGTTTCTAAAACACTGACCGTACATTGAATTAAAGGAACATATTCTGAGTATTTGCAGTATTTACAGTAACTCAGACATATCTGTTCTCACGAGTAGCTGCAGCTCCCCGACATGATTCTAAGAGCTACCATGAGCAATGTGTGACTGAGAGTAAACACTGGTCATTGCACCAGTTTGAAGACATGGAAAATAACTGTGCTTGTATTAACTCTTGGTTAAAAAATTACATATAAAATTAGTATTATTGCCAAAGGTATCAATATTTTCTGAGAAAGCAAATTCAATTTTAATAAATATGTGAAAAGCTGAAAGTATAATCAAATTCTCATGCAAAACAAATTCGTAATTTAAAACACCACTTGTGGCATGTGCTGGTGGAGTGGTGGTCAGCTCCGGAGGAGCACAAACCACATACCCCTGGATTCCTGTCCTGGGTCAGCAGATGGTGGGAGGACAACCTGTGTGGACAATTAAATAAAATAAAGTGCTTCTTCCTCCTCTCTCTTCCTGCCTGCCTACTTGCCTGTACCTTTCCTTTAAAGAAAATGCAAAATACTTGTGTTCAATTCTAGAGAAGAGAATAAAGATGTTGATACATATTCTTTTGACTTTCTCCAAGTTGGTCATTATTCACAGTTATAGTGATGAAAGCCAGAAGCACAGTGACATCCTTACCTTAACCATTCTGTTCATCATTGTTGGGGAGGTCCTAGCGAGTAGAAGAAAAAGTAAAAGAATTAGAAAGGAATAAACAAACTGCTATTATTCACAGATGACATTACTGAGTACAAAAAAACTGAGAAGAATTCACAGAGGAATTTTAAAAATTATTAAGAAATGACTGGGTATAAGATCAATTGCATTTTCTTTAACCAATGATAGCTTCAAAATGTAATTTCAATACATATCAAAATTGAAAATAGGAACAAAATTAAATATTTACGAATAAATCTAATAAGAGAGGGCCAAGATCTCTGTGGAGGAAAATTTTCAACATATACACAAGGCAGTTAAAGAAAACCTATAATGAAAATGTACGATTTAGGGGTAGAAAGATCTTAAAATTGCCACCTCTTCCCAAATTAATCTGCAGATTCAATGAAATTTCAGTTAAAATTATAATCAGAGTTTCTTGAAGAAGCCAATAAAATGACTCTAAAATTTATATGAACAAAAATCGAACCACAACTAGATGACACTGAAAATAAGGAGGGGAGGGAGAATGACTACTAGACAGATTGAGAATTATTAAAAGTTACTTGTTTTTTTCCAAAAGGAAAGGTGCAGCAGGAATGAAGGTGAGTAGGCAGGCAGGCAAGAAGAGAGGAGAAAGAAGCACTTTATTTAGTTATTCACCTTGGTTGTTCCCACCAGCCCTGAGTCTTGAACCTGGGTTCATAGGATGTATGTGGATTATGCTTTCGCCTGCTGAGCAAGCCACTTCTCCACGAGGGACCACTGAGACATTAAAAAGTTTTAGTGAAAGGTAGGCCCCGGTGGAGCAGTGGTTGGGTCAATCACCTCTGAAAGGGCACAGACCACGTACCCCTGGGTTTGAGTCCAGGGTCCAGGGGGAAACAACCAGTGTGAACTGAAAAAATCAATAAATAATGTTTCTTCCTCGTCTCTCTTCCTGTCTGCCTGCCTATCCACCTTCATTCCTGCCTGCACCTTTCTTTAAAAAAAAAAAAAAAAAAAAAAAGTTTTCATACTTAAGACATCCCATGAGTAGAAAGACAGTCTGAAGTTCTGGTAACTTAGCCAGAGGGCAAAGGGCAGGGGGAAGAAATTCCCTGAATTCTCCAAGAAAGGCTGCAACAATAGTTCCTGTTTCATCTACTCTTCCAAAATCTTGACACTTTCCTTTAAACTTGTGTGGGCTGCTCCTCAACTAAGAGTACAGAAGTGTCGCTATGTAACCTCAAGGCAAGATCATAAAAGTTGGGCATTCACCCTTGGAACTGAACCACCATGAGAGGCCCTGTGGAGTGCACCCAAGGCTCCTAGCTCTCAGTCCTCGCTGAGTTCTCTGCCAAGAGTGGCCCCCAAAGTATCAGCCACATTAGTGCGCCATCTTGGAAATGAATTCTTTAACCTTCAGTAAAACTTCCTTAGTAAAGCTAAGTGAACAGAGGCAAGCTTTAACCCTGGAATCATGCCTAAAGTTCTGTGTTGTGAGCAATATAAATGTTATTGTGTTCTACCACAAAGGTTGAGTGGTTTTAATCCACTAAGTTTGCTACACAGAGGCACTAGAGTAACTATCAAAGAGAGAAGGACATGGAACTTGCCAATGAATGGGTAGAGGGAGACAAGAAACAAACAAAAAGTTACAATAATCAAAGTATAAACAAGACAGAAGAATAATTAACACTAGGTAAAAAATTAATGAATAATGAATAATATAAGATGAAAGAAAACCAAGTATATAATTTATTTTAATAAATAGGAATGTATACATGACGTAGCTTTCCACTCTGTGGTATAGAATCAGGAGAAATGCATACATATGTTTACCAGAAGACATGTGCCAGAATGGTCATAGCAGCTCTAAACTGGCAGTTATCAATAAAACTGGAAGCTGCTAGATCAGTCATTGAATGAACAAAAACATATGTTGTGTGGAAAAAAAAATCTATTTGCAAAAAAGAATCTATTGCTTGATTCCATGCAGGTGAGAGTAATGGATGCTGTTAGAAGTCAGGGTTGGTCACCCTTGGTGTGGGAAGTAACTCGAGGGCAGCATGAAGCTAGCTCCTAGGGTGCTGGTCCTCTACTTCTTAGCAGATTACATGGAAAAAGTCAATGAGTTGTAAACTTATATGCACACTTTTCTGCATTTGTAATTACATTTTATAGAAAGATTTTTTTAAGCTAGGAGAAGTATGTTCAATACTATGTCAAGTAAATGGTTACTAGCCATTACACGTAAAGAGTTACTACAAATCAATAATAAAGGTGAAAATCATATAAAAGAAAACAGGCTAAGTCTATAAACTCACATTTTACAGGGGAATAATATTAATGCCTTAGGAAGAACTGTTTATCTGCTAAAGTATTGGGAGTGGTGTTAAAATGCCAAGATTTCGGTGCACCACTGTCCCTCAGATGACTAAGGTACAGGGTATGGAAAGTCACAGAGCTGGGTTTGAGAACTGGGACTGGGGTTAAAAAACGAAAAAAAAAAAAATCAAGATTTAAAACTTGGCCGTGTGACCTGGGGAACATTACTTTATCTATTTAGTTTCCTCCTCTATAAAACGGAGTCAATGGTGATACTTACCTGATAGGGCTATGAGAGTTAATTAAAGAAGATAAAGTCTCCTAAGTATTCCTGCTACATACTAAGTGCCTGGTAAAGGATGGTAATGTTGGGAGGTGGAGGAGTAGACATAGAAGAAACACCACCAGTATTAAGGAGAAAAAATAAATCTAAAGGTAGCTCATGTTTATCTAGTAGCTGGACACACACTTAAAAGATGGATGGTCAGCCCATCATGGAGAAACAGACCTGTCAGCAGATGTCAAAGTGTTATGTCAGTTGACAAAGTATATGTGTTGCAATTAAATTTTATTTCTGTTATGGCAAGGTGCAGGCAGGAATGAAGGTGAGTAGGCAGGCAGGAAGAAAGAAGAGGAAGAAGCATTTAATTTTTTTAGTTGTTCATCTTTGTTGCTCCCTGTCACCCAAGGTCATCAGCTCGGATCTTTGGGATGTACGTGGGCTGCACCAGCCAGCCACAGACAGTGGACTGATCCTTCAGGCCACCAGGGTACGCCATCAATCAAAATTTTAAATTATAAAGCTTTAGACTTGACAGTCTCATGTTGGAAATATATTAAATAATAATACTAATTTTTCTGCTCATCTTTGTGTGAGAAATTAGTATTTTTTAAAAAAAGATTAGAGCATGCCAATGTCGAAATATGTTTTACAAGAAAGTTAGAGTGTGACCTGCTGGCCTATCAGTTTAGTACATGGGGTGCAGTCCCCATACACCCCCAGGTTGTCAGTTCAAGACCCGGGACTGAGAAAACGACACAGATGAACAACTAAATAAAATAAAGGGCTTTTTCCCTTTTCTCTCCTCCTGCCTGCCTGCCTGCTCGCCTTTATTCCTGCCTGGACCTTTCCTTAAAATAAATGAAATGAACACAATACAATGAGGTAAGTGCCGTGATGTGAGGAGATGAAGGCTTCAGGGGAGCAAAGAGAGAGAGTGAGCGCTGGCATAGGGTCAGAGCTCCATGAACAGGAAGGTCACAAAAGATTTTCTGGATGAAATGACCCCGCGAAGTTAAGACCCACACCCAGAAGCAAGGAGGAGCAGGAGGGCTGCTTGCAAGGGATCTTTTCGTGAAAAGAAATGGCCTGCCCCAGAGCTTGGATCTGTGAGGTGGAAAAGCACAGATGAGGAGTCGAAAGAAACCCAATAAGGCGGTTCATCAGGATGAAAGATGGAGAGTTGAGAGAGAAGCCAGATAAATATGTAGGGTCTTTTGTGCTGACACAGTTTAGAAACCCTAAGAGCACTGGGGAGCAGGCAGGAAGAAAGAGAAGAAGCAGTTTTTCTTTTATTTTTATTTTAGTTGCTCATCCTGGCTGTTCCCTTGTCCAGGGATTCGATCCCAGATTCTTGGGACATATTGCATCGTGTCTGACCAAGCGCAGCGAACATAACGGCTATTCCACCAGGCTTGCCCATTGCAATAACTTTTTAATCAGTTGATTCATGGCTAAACTATCCTCCCCCATAGGTTTCTCATGCCCCTTTGTAATTCTCATACCTTCTCCCAATACCCAAACAGCTGATGATCGGCTTTCTGTCACCGTAAATGGGTTTGCATTTTCTAAACTGTTATTTAGATAGAATTGTGTAGTACTTACTCTTATTTGTCTCGTGTTGGCTTTTTTTTTTAGGTTTTACATATAAATGATACCATGAAGTATTTTTCTTGCTTATTTCATTTAACAGTAACATCGAAGTCTATCCATGTTTTCAAAAATGGCAGGATTTCTTTTTCTCATGCCTGAATACTGCATTGTGAGTGTGTGTGTGCACATGGAGAGACGGTCTGGCTTCCTCACCGCCCTCTGTTCCACTCCTCTTTCTTCTCCATCCTGCCCAGTGCCCAGGAGGCTGACCGCCATGACTATACCAAGGGGCATCCTGCTCCTCAAACTTCCGGTGGGTTCAGTTCATCGGGGCACAGGCAAGGCATCAAGAAGTCTGACCTCCTCCTTGCTGACTTACTGCAGGCTGGTCAAGTCCATCTTTGAAAGGCCACAGCTTTTGTCATGTGCCCTGAGCCATACCTCTCCTCTTCTCCTTAAGTGCATGGGGTCTAGGAAACAGAAACCCATGGATACTTGATGGCCATTACTCCCTCCGGACACCAGGGGGAGCCCTGTTTCCTCTACATGGATCTTAAGAATGTGACTCACAAATTGTTTCCCCAAATGCCACCACTGGGAAGGAGGACACAGGACTCAGAACACTGACCCTGCTTTTTACCCAGGGAGTTTTTTCAGTTGAAAGGGAAGAAAAAATGAGAGGGAGTTATTTTGAGGTTTTCACCTCCAGATGAAGATTTAATTGCGTTCCTGGAGACTCTCTTCTGTTTACATTCTGCCTTTCAGAGGAGGGTTTCATCAATATTATTAGGATGATCTCTTCCTGCATTCTCGTCTATTTACACAATCTGTTTTGACAGCTCTGAGCATAAGGGTCCCTGAAGGAAATATTAGATGCCGCCATATCGTTTTGTTCTCATCGTATTCCGCAGTCTGTGATCTCAGCCTAATGCTATTCAGCTCTAGAGCACAAATGTACGCTCCTGTGTACAATCATGCAGATGTTTTTTTGCCATCCTAACTCCACCCCTGTTTCTCTGGGCTCTGCAACAGCTACGTGGTTTTTATTGGCAGCCTTCTAAATATTTAATGATGAACACGGATTGTTTGATAAATTAGATCATTACTTTTTTTTAATAAGCAGGGAAAACTGGAATCCTAGGGAAAAAAATGTCAAAGAATGCTTTTAGATTATAAAGTACAGATGAAACCTGCCTGCCAAGATTAAGAAAATCAGTAAATGTGCAGGGGGGGTGCACAAATCTTCTATGGATCCACCACACTGTTGAATAAGGTCAAAGTGTAAGAAGACACAGACACCATGCCAGGTCATGCTTAGATTTTAGGAAAAAGGAAAGAAGAAGAAAGAATGCTCATCAATCCATTTAGATCATAAATGTTGTATACCCCCCCCAATAATTGAAATAATAAAAACTATGCTTTAGAACTTATTATTCTCATGACTATAGACTATAGACTTCTGAAATGTTTTATATTTCTAGTATAGGACCCAACCCATGGTCCAGGACTAATAGATTCTTGAAGGGACTGATAGGCACTGAGACCTAATTCTGCCTCTATATAGTGGGCTGACAGAGGACTTAAGGACAGACTTTGGTTTGGGAAAATAAGTAAGAAGTCTTATTTGATGGAAGACAAGATTTCCAGGACATTTAAAGTGAGGTATTTCGAGAAGAAATGTTGATACTCAAAGACGGACTACTGCAGCAAGCACTCTGAGCACCTGCTGATGAGCAGAATAGGCTACACGTTGGTATCTGAGATGGGGAAGGGGAAAAGACCCTAGCGACCCCATCTGCATGTTCAAATCTACCCTTGCTGGTGCACCCTGTTGGAGCAGCCATTAGTCAATTGTCTCCAAAGGAAAAAGCCACATACCCCTGAGTTCAAATCCTGGGCCTGGCGGGGAGCAACCAGGGTGAACTAAGTAAAGATTATTCTTCCTCCTTTCTCTTCCTTCCTCCTTGCCTACTTGCCGTCATTCCTACCTGTACCTTTCCTTTAAAATAATAATAATAAAAAAAAAATTTACCCTGGATATTCTTAGTCACCAATCCCATCTCAGTTCCAGAAGTTCTGTGCTTTGAATTGTGGATAGTAACCTGGCAATGCTAAAGACTGTCCTTCTCCTCCTCCCTTCCTCAGATCCCTCCACAAACCTTCCTTTACTCCAAACTAAGTGATAAAAAGCCACTTCTCTCTACTTGTCATGGCTGAAATCACCGCTTCTCCGTAGCAACCATCAAATTATTTGATAAACTTTTAAAAAAATCACTTACAATTTCTATGTTATTTTTCCATATCAGTTCTTGAAATAGAGTTTAAGGGGATTAGGAAAGCAAATGGAAACAGATTTTACCACTTTGATATGTACTGGTTTAATGTGATTTCTTAGCAATTCATGCATAGTAAATGATTTCAATAAATGTGTTTCATCTCTTGCCAACTTAAATTCTTTGTTCATTTTCTCACTAGGTTTTCTACAGTATATGCTTCCCAGAATGCTATAACTGTTTTCCTATAATCATATGTAAAGAACAGAGACCTGGATTTTTGGTTCACTCTGTTAAAAGTGACATTTAAAGTGTCGTTGAGAATTACCATCTCGAAGAGATAGCTGCACTCCCAAGTTCATGGCAGCATCATTCACAACCGCCAAAATATGGAAACAAAGTTAGTGTCCATTGACAGATAAATGGATAAAGGAAACACATACATATATACTGAAGTATTAATTCAGCCATAAAAGGGAGATAAATCCTGCTTTTTGTGACAACATGGATGAAACTTGAGGACATTATGCTAAGTGAAAGTATGTTAAAGACAAATACTATATGAATTTATGTTTGGAATCTAAAAAAGCTGAACTCAGAGAGATAAGAGAAGGGTGGTTGCCAAGGCCATGTGAGGGTCACAGGGAGATGGTAGTCAAAGGTGCAAGATTATAAACATTCAAACCTAAGAGGGATAAGCTCAGGGTTGTCATGTATGGAAACTGTAGTTGATAATGTTTTCTCCACAAAGAAAAAGCAATCGCCCTGGAAAGGTTGACGAACCTTATATTGATAATCATTTCCCAATCTATACATGTATCAAATCACCACACTGCACACCTTAAATGATACAATCTTATACATCACTTATTTCTCAATAAAGTTGGAAAAACACAAATAAAAAGGTGTCATTAGGTATAATTTTCTCATATGCTGGATATGTAATTGGTGATAACAGCTATACTGAAAGTTTCTTCTTTTGTTAGACCCTTAAAAAAATACTGGATCTAGTAGGTAATCATCAAAGGACAGCAGCATGCCCCAAGAGACAATTCGAACAGCAAGAGCCTGCTAATTGAATGTTACAGCCTATGAAACAGTGCTGCCGGCATGCCTTGATGGCTCAGGCATTAAGTCTACGGCTGGGGCGTAGTCCACATAAGCCCTAGGACTCGGATTCCGGACCCAAGCTGCGGGGTACAGGGGATGACCAAAATGGTCACCTAAATAATGCTGCTGCTGCTTCTCTCTCTTCTTGTCTGCCTGTCTACTTGCCTTCCTTCCTCTAAAAAAGCAAACAAATACCACCGATTCAGAATCTGAACCAAATCTTCATATCTAATGACCACTTTTTTTTGGTAACACAAGGGTCAGAGGATCATGTTAACACCACAAGAGTACAATCAGCAAAATCCAGAACCTGGGAAATGAGACAAAACAAACTCAGGTTTCTTCAATAAACTGCAAGGAAAAATGAAAGAGAGAAGCTAAAAAAAAAAAACAAACCTCTAGATTAAGAGAATTAAGTGATATATCCACCTGAGGTGTAGGATTCAAGCAAACCAAGAGTGAAAACCAAACACAACCACAACAATGAAAACTATGAGATAATAAGGGAAACACCTGAGGAGTTCATGATTAATTGAAGAAGTTTTTGTTGATTTGGTAGGCATGATTATGGAATTATAAATATAGCTATCTGTAGATCTATATCTATCTAAAGATGCCTTATTTTTTGGGTTATATGTGGAACTAGAGATTAGATGACAAGATTTCTGGGATTTGTGGTGGAAAGAATGGGGTGCAGAATATAGGATGAAACAACAGTGACCAGGAGACAACCACAGCTGCACCTGGAAAATACAGGGGTCCACCGGACTTGGCTTTTCTGTATGTTCGAAATTTTCTATAATTAGCTTTTAAAGGAAAGGTTCAGACAGGTATGAAGGCGAACAGGCAGGCAGGTAGGAAGAGAGAGGAGGAGGAAGCATTTTTATTTTATTTTTGTTTAGTTATTCGCACTGGTTGTCCGCCCCCCCACCACCACCAGGGACTCAAGCCCAGGGGAGTGTGACCTCAGCTCCTTTGGAGGTGACTGACCCAACCACTACTCTACCATAGCTCGCCTCTGTAATTATATTTGAATTAATTTAAAAAATCTTCCACTTGTCATTGTTTCTGAGTTGACTACCACATACCATAGAACTAGTAATAACGATGGCTGCTCATCCTTGGAGCGACTCAATAGTTTACAAGGCAGTTTTATTTATCATATGCTACTTCTTGGCAAACAGGTGTTCGAATCCCCTCTGCAAGGAAGACGAGCAAAGGACGAGCAAATGAAGCCCAGAGAAACGAAGGCCGCGGCAGCTGCTTGGAGAAGGTCCAGGACTAGAACTTATGGCTCAGAACTCCAAGTGCAGGGCCTTTCCCACCACTTCAAGATGCTTTCAAACCTAGTCGGACCCACCACTTCAAGATGCTTTCAAACCTAAGCGTCGGAGTGGCAGGAAGACAAGAGAGGCGGCTTCGCGACCTATTTAAGGGGCGGCAGAGTAAAACCAGGCCCAGTTCCGCTGGGGAAACCCTACTCGCCGCGGCCGCCAGATGGCGAAGGCCGCCCGCCGCCCGAGGGAGAGCTGCGCCAGGAGCCGACCACCCAGCCCTGCGGCCAGGCCCGAAGGTCAAGGGCAGGCGCGGGTTTGCCTCCTTGCAGAGAGAACCGAGTAGAAACAACGTTACAAAGTTACTGTGCGAGTTCTGCTGCCTCTGCAGAGCTCATGGATGCAAAAGTAGGTTTGATAAGGAGGTAAGAAAAAAACCCAAGTTGGAGGTGGGGGCAGCGCACCTCTTGCTGTGTAAAAAAGTGACTTGCACTTCAGGGGCGCCAGGGAGCCATCGGAAGTCGGGGGACTCGAGGACGACCACCAAGGGCTTGCCGGCTACCTGGTGTCGCCACACCCTTCCTTTGGCGACAGGAGCGCGTCCGCAGCGACACGCAAAGCGTTCCTAGGGCCTAAGGAGAAACGGCGAGGGAGGGTAAATGGAGGGCCAGGAAAAGTTCGCTTGCATGTTATGCCACAGGGAGGAGAAATCCGGAGGCCAGCAGGGTCAGAATCCGTTGACAGGTTCACACACATACACTCTTCAGGGCCCCCCACCCCTACCCCCGGCGACGTTCTGCTCCTGGTAGGGCGGGGGAGCGGAGGGGCGGAGACCCCCTACCCGCCAGGACCCCAAACTCGTGTGCTGGACTCCAGGCTCCACTAGCTTCAGGGGGACCTTCGACCCGGTTAAAAACCGCACCGGTGGGCGGGCTCCGCTTGTCCAAGGCCGTGTCTCCCTGCGCGCACAAGTCTGAACTTGGATCCTGGACAGAAGGATGAGGATTTCCTAGCGGGGAACTCAAGTGGGCTCACTCTCTGAGTTGTGCAAATTGCTTTTAAAAGCGCCTCCCGATGCTGCTGACATCTCCGGGAGGTGTAAGCTCAAGTTTTGGAGCCGGTGTGCAGCGAGCTGGGCGGGGAAGTGGAGGCGCGCGGCGTGGGGAAGGAGTGACTGAAATGTGTGTCCTTAATGCAGGGGATCCTCAGCGTCGATTCAAATCCGGAGGCCGGCGGGAAGGTTTCTAGTCCGAGCATTTCCCTGATACCTGCGGTTTGGTTGTTTGTTTGAACTGCATCCTACCTCCCCTCTCCCCCACTTGATTAGAAAGAGGAGACCGCAGACGAGAGGAAAGACTTCCTGCCGGCACACCCAGTTTTAAAGCGAATCAAAGGTAGTTGGAAAGGAAGGAGACTTAGGAGCCATCGCGGCTTTGGCGCCTGGAACCTGCATTGTGGATTTGGAGTTGGTCGCTGCAGACGGCAAACAGACCCGGCTCGGTATCGCGGGCTCAAGGTGCGGCGCGCTGGCCGGCAGTCCTCCCCACCCCCACCCCGGTTTCTTTTCGACTCTCTCGGTCCTTCCGAGTGGGCGGCTCCCCACCCCACCCCCAAGATAGTCACCCGGCGGGCGAGCGATTTTCGGCTCCTGGATGGAGGAGGAGGAATCCTGTGACCGCTGGGAGCGAACTCGTGCCGGGGCGGGGTGAGGGGCCCGGGGAACATTCTGTTCCCAGTTCTCCCAAAGCAGAAGACTTCCGGGGGCCACGTGGGGGCCGCTCTTATGCGTGTGTCCCTTTTATTTGCTTAAACTGGAACTAACAACCAAAAAGCGGGGATATAAAGGACACGCGTGGAAAAGAGACAGCCGCAAAGCGTCCAAGTTCAAGTCTGGTTCTTCGCGGCCCTCTTCGTTAGGGTTTATTTGTGTCCGCGTGCATTCTAGGGGTGGGGGGCAAGAACGGAAGGGAAGCGAGCCCTGGGGGGCCAGCCCCCCACCCCCACCCCACCCCACCCCAGCGGGCGCCGGGGTCCCGCGCTGGGAACGACGCCTGCGCGGGCGCAAACGCGGGGACCCTGGGGGAGAAGGTAAACAAACCGGGCGCAGCGCCCTTGATCTTTATTTAAATCGAGCCTTGTTTATCGGTGTCATCCTAGGAGGATTAATTAGCTACATCTCTTCACAATTTGGTGTCTGACACTCCATCTTAGGAATGCCTTATCACAAGGTGTTAATTGGGGCCACTCAGCCACTTACGTTTCTATTAAACACTGTGAGGGACTTTTCACAAGTACCAGGTTCTTTTTACTGTACGGTGCAAAATTATACAGGACTCGAAATAGACGGGGCCAGAATCTGCTTTCCCGGGCGCGGAGAGCATTTCTGGGCTTCGCGGCGCGCGGCGTGGGAGATCTCCGGCTGGAAATTCCGTCGCATCTCCCCGGACGCGATGGATGGCCGGGAGGTGCCGGGGGCTGCTCTGAGTTGAACGGGGGACCACGAGGTCTCCTTTCTGCGCCCCAATTCCCCCCGCACGATAAGAAGGCTTAAACCAAATCTTCAACGCGTTCGCTCCGGGGTAAAATTCCGGGCAGCTCCGCCTCGGTGTCTGGACTCGGCGCCGTCGGAGAAGCGGGGCCAGACGCGGAGTCCCCAAGGTCACCGGCCGCGCGGGAAGAACTCGCGCCCGGGAAGAGCGAAAGGAATGGGAAACCGTGGGGAGCGAGGTAGCAGCTCCCGGCGTCTTAATTGGGGGCGGAAGGGGTGGAGGCCCGCCGATGGCTCGCCCCCCAACAGCTAATCCTCTTAGCAGCTGCATTTCCGCGCCACGCAGAACCACCCTCCCGGCCAGACCTTTACCCCGGGAGGGTCGGGAGGGGGCTGGAAAGGTTTGCCAGCGGGGCCAGAAGCTGTCTGCTGATAAGCCTGGCGGGGTGTCTGGCAGGGGGACAAAGGGCCCTCCGTCCCAGCCCCTGATTTAACTTTTCGGCGGGCCCAGGACGCAGCCCCGGGATGGGGAGGCCTTCGCCCTCCCCGGGAATGAAAGCAAAATAACTCGGAGCGAATTGCCGGCTGAACTGCTCCCCAGCCGCGCAGCGCAGAGGTGCGCGGGGGCCCCCCGGCATCCTCCCACGTCCTGTCGCGCGCTTGCGCAGCCTGGGCCGCAGAGTACGAGCACAAATTTGGGGGCACAAATTTGGCCGCAGCCAAACGTTAAAATTGGGGGCATTCAAAGGGGCGCGGGAGTTTCCAGGGAGGCCACATAGGTCCAGGTGGAGGCTTCCCAAGTTTGGATTAAGCCCTGCGTGGGCAATCTGACATCTCAGGGGCACCCCCGCCGCTCCCGCCCCCAGTCCCAGCCTCAGCCCCCAAACCCATTGTCCAGACTCCCTAGTGGGGTGAGGAAGTAACTCCATTCATCTTGGAAGGAAAAAGAAGATAAACAAAAGCATCCCCACCCCCTCACGACAACAGTGTCCACTTAGAGATTTTAGAGCCTTCTGTGGAGGGGGTGGTGGGACAAAGATCAAGCTGGAGAAGGCTGGGGGAGGAAGCGAACGAACTTGAAAACAAACCCAGAGTAGTACAGAAGACAGAGCTCTGTCTGCTCCCTTAATGAACCACATTTATTAAAAATGACTAAGACTGTACATAAAAATCCAAGATCTCTGAAAAGCCTATAGGAGCTGTGGCCTCCGGTTTTTGTAGTTTCTTCACCTCACCACGTTGGGTAGTGGGTGTGGCAAAGGGAGAGAATGAAATAGGAGTTTTCCTTAAACAAGGTTCGAGTTAGCACAGAGTAGCTGAATACATTCGGAACTATCTAAGAAGGAAACAGAATATTCTCAAATATTCTGGGCACTAAGAAAGAAACTAGTCCTGGGCCCCTGCAGCTGTTGTTAGGTGATCTGCAAATTCTTTACACAGTCAAAGCACCAATTTTACATAATCTCAGACACCTATACAGGCTATTTGTACAATATATTCCACGATATTCTACAGTGTATCTAAGCACACACCACTGTACACTTTAAATTTGTCTCTCCCTCTCTCTCTCTCCCCCCTCCCCCTCCCTCTTTTTGGTGACTCCTTCCCTCCGCCTCTCCTGAGTCCTGGAAGCCACCCCTGCACACAGCAGAGGCCTAGTAATGAGATGACCCTGAACTAGGGCAAACATGGCTTGTTTCAAAAGCCTGAGCAGAATCAAAGTCAGGTAAAACCAGCACCTTCACAAAAGTTGTACTTGACATCCAGGGCTGACATCTTTTGTCCCTAGCAGCAGGTGACAGCAAGAAGTCCCCAGTTGAAGCTTAAGGCCCAGCCCTTGTCTTCCAGAAGCAAAACTCCTTCACACTCTGGGTTTCTAGTGGCTTCCAGATTGACACATAGAAATGAGAACCACAGGTTTCAACTCATTTGTTAGCGCTCAGCACTCAGCACTCAATCTTCACAGCCCGATTCTCTGAACGGTTAGTGTCTCCAATAAATAAACCCAGAACCTTGAATAACCTTCGAATGTGAAAATACTTGAAAGTCCTCCGGGAACTTTATTTAAAAAGGGGGGGTGGGGAGAAATGCTAGGTTTGTTTCAGTTACCTGCAGCAATCAAAAAGCTTTGGCACCTTCTTTTAGGGAATTGCACAAAACGGACGCATCGAGGTGGAAGGCAAACATCTTTTTGGCAACCTAAGCAAAGAAAACAACAAAAAAACACCAAGTCCATTTGCAAAAAAGTTAGCTCATGTTTATGAGGGTAATATAATGCTTTAGGGAGTTGTGTAAAAAGCATAGTACCCCCCCATGCCTTTTGAGGTGTCTTTACTGTATTCTTCAGTGTTAATGTCCTCACACTTTATGGAGGGAGAATTTTCATTACTCGAGGTGGTAGGAGACAGCCGCCTTCGCTTACAAGCACTGGTGTAGACCCCGGAATCATTGGAATCCAGAGACTTGATGGAAGGGGGTGTCTCTATCCAAGAAGAGCTAATTTCCTCTTTGACTTTCTCCTTAGATAGTTGATCTTCAGTGAACACCGGGGGACTTGTTCTAGAGGTCCATGGTAGTCCGGCCGCCATCTTCCTCTGATAAGAACCTCGACTTCCCCACCCTGCCATCGCAGGGAAGGTAGGGTCGGGGTAATAGCCCAGGGCATGGGACGTCTGGAGAGGCAAGGATTTAATACCATAGGGGAGCAAGGTGCTGGAAGTATATTCAGACTCATAGGAACCGATGTCTAGCTTGTTGGTCCCAGGTTGCTGGACAGGCGTGACAAGCCACCGCTGGGGAGGGTTGGCCACCTCTTCGCTCTGTTGGGGTGAAAGGAGGCCGTTGGTCTGTGGCACGGTTCTCTCGCCATTATAATATCGGGCTTGAGGTAAAGTGTTGACAAAGGGCTCCGGGAAGAAGGACTGAACGCCGTACCGACCTCCAGGGACAATCTGATGGGATCTAGGAGAATCCGTGGGAGATGGAGTTAACCTGTCATTTTCTGAAGCGGTGTACATGCTACAATATAAAGAGAAACACTTAAAAAAAAAAAAAAAAAAACCCTAATGTTGCCCCCAAACAAACCACCTCCCAGAAAGGAAAAAGGCTGTGGAACTGATGTTTGCCTGTGCTGGGAGTTCAGGTCAACAGGGGAGCAGAACACTGGAGGTGGGAAAAGCACAGGACCATTTGAGCTGGACTCTGGGGTCATGGAGCCAATCTCCTACCTCATAAGAAAAAGTTGCCTCCCAGGCATGAAGTATTTTAAACTAGAGACATGCCACCTTTGGAAGTTCTAGAACTTGAAGAACTCCGAGAAAGCAACCCTGCCTGGTCAGTGTGCAGGAAAGAATACAGGCTGGCGTGCTCGAGATACCAGGTGGAAAAGGGCATTTGCAGGGCCTTGCTGATGGATGTTCTGAACCAGAGAGCCTCTTAGTTTCAAGTTTTTCTTATGTTAAAGAAAAAAAGGCAGGGGAGTAGTAATGCCTGCTTCTAAGAGGATAAAAAAGTTGAATCAAATGAAAAGGAAGGTATACACATGCAGATTATGAAAATGTCAAATCTCCACTCAAATGTTAACAACAACAAAAAAGCTCTCTTCTTAAGCCCTTAACCTTTCGTTAGAAATTAACAAACCTTTATGTGAAGCTTCTAAAGCAAGAAGAGTCAAGGCCAAAAATAGGCCAAAAATAAAAAGAGGTCCAAATTCCCAACAGGAGAGCTTTTCCCAGAAACTGTTCTCAGCAAAGCGTTTGATGAAATAGGTTGAAAGATGACCAAGCCTATACAGAAACAAAAACTGCACTTACGAATCATAGTTGTCCCGGAAGCCTTTTGCAAAGGGGTTATGGTCAATTTTCAGTTGAGTAATCTAGATGGGGGAGAAAAAGAGTGGCTGATTGAGTGCTTTGTCCCAGGGCACCTGCATTTAGAGAGTCTCAGACGGTGAAGGACACTCACGTCGGTGTTTTGATAGGCAGTCACTGCAATGAACTGTGTTTCTGAGAAGGTGAACGTCTGAGTCTTGGAAGGCTCGTTGAGGTCTTCCACACCATCCTCCGTGACTTCCACAATATGCAGTCGTGGCTGGTACTTATGTAAAGACTGTAAGACTATCATCTGAAAAGGGCACAGGAAAAGAGTTGCCAAATCTGCCAGGTCTCTTGGGGTTGAGTTTTACAAAGTATATATTTTGGAAGAGGATGTTTGCTCGCTTGCTCCCACCAGACGGACAGCTATCTTTTTCTGTTGCCGTTGTTAAGATCTATTGCCATTTTTGAAACTTCTAGCAAGTTTGAAAAACACCCTTTTCTCTCCATCTTCTAACCACCCCCCCACCCCCCCACCCCCCGCCAAGATTTCAGTATCTCTGTTCCTCATAGTCAACTCACTGTGACCCAAACTCAGTAAGAAAGTGAAAATGATAACGGGCAAGAGAAAAAGAAAAAGGTTAGAAACAGGCAAGAAAACAGATCACAGCAGCAAATCTTAGCGATACAGTTAAGAAGAGTCTGGACTCTCCTTAGAAGAGATCTATTGCCAGAAAAGACACCCCCTCCTGTCACTCTACCTGGGTGTTGTTGTTATTTGCGCCTTTGTTATTGGTGAGTTTTAATTTCCCAAAGGAAATCTCCTGTCTCATCCAGTGGGAACCAGTATTAGGAGACTCTGGGTGAACATACATTTTGTTGCCTACGAGAAAATGAAACAAAACACAAAACCCAGGCATATAGAGCTGTTCAAAATGGAGGGAGAAGAGGGATGTCTGCTACTGGGCAGGATGTAAGAGCTGGACTACAGACCGCACAAGTGTCCCCAGCACAGGCTGTTGAGGAGGCCAGGGGAGCCCAATGAGGATCTGAGATCCTTTCCAGAGCCACTGTGCCCCCAGCCTCCCTTGAACAAAGCAATGGGCACGAACTCAAAATATAGACATTGAGATGCCTCTGGAAAGTCAGCTGGGGGTCTTCTAAAGCCAGAAGGGCAATACTGATGAAGGTGCTGGAATGTGATGAGTGGACTCAACTTTGGCTTTCTCATGTGAAGATTAGCTTGCAGGGGCTTTTGCCCCGGGGAGAACTGATGACAAGTTAGTTTCTCAGACACAGGAATTGTGGGGTAGGCTAGGGTCATGTTCAAGTTCTACATGCTGGTAGAACTATGACTTTGCATTTCTCAGTCAACACACAGAAACGCCTGCTAACACCTCTGGGCCCCAGGTGGAGGGGAAAAGTGCTAGATTTCAATATGCCTTGTCTGAGTCAAGGATTCCCAGCAGCTCCTCCCTGCCCTTACCCTGCATGTTATTGTCCGCCTTGCCGCACGTCACCCACTTGCCGCCCTGGAAGCGCCAGTGGTTGGGGTCTGCCAGTACAACCTCCACGAACACGTTGTAGTGGGCGGTGGGGTTGAGTCCATTTATGTTGAAGCTCAAGAAAGGGAACATGCGCCTGCACAAAGGAACAGAACCAGGACAGGCCATTTAAAATGTGATGCCGCGAACAGGCCCAGGAGCTCCAGATTCTCTGACACTGGGGTAGGTGGGAGCGCCACGCGTTAAAGTCTACAGGGGACAGAGGACCAGTAGAGAAGGTGGCTCTTGCTATGTAAAATATTTTTTGAGCTGGCAAGTCTTGGCACACTCCCCTCCACCCCGAAACAGTCTGCTCCTTAGCCAGTATTTCCCAAACTCCTGGGCGTCTGCGCCTTCTCCCCCCTCCCTCTCAAGTTCTCCGCCCTTTTGGATACTCATGGATTGTCCTTCCAGGATAGTCAACATTATTTTTACATGTACAAGTACTAGGGAACAGCATTCGGTTGTCCATTACAGTCCTGCAGGGAAAAATCCCCTGGAACTTTCCTCCCCCATCACCCACCCTCTCCCGGTCCCCGAAGGACCCGCCGTGAGCAGTTGGCTGTGTGCTGGCACTTTCTCACGCCCGGAACACTAGCCAGGTGCGACTCCGGGGCTACCGCTCTATCCGACTGCCGGGATCCACCCTCGGGGGCGAGGCGCACACAGGGTCCTCGCGCGCCACTCCAGGAGGCGTCCCGTGGAGACCCTGGCGCCCGAAACTGCGGGAGCGCTTCGGGGGCCACCCCGCCCTTCCCCGCACCGCGCCCGGCGCCGGCCTGCAGGCACCAGCTTACAGCCAGGCGGGCCAATCTAGTACATCGTTTGCGGACCAGACTCGATTTCCATTTCCAACACCTCCTCCTCCTCCTCGGTCCAGGTGAGGGTGACCGGCGGGGAGGGGAACACCACCCAGCACAGGTGCGCGGCCGGGAAGGGTCACGGAAACCGAGACGCAGCGTCTCCGCTTAAGTGCGCTCAGCAAAACACCCTCCGAGCAAAGCGCCGGCCGGGTGGGCACCGCTCCATCGCCCCAGCCTCCCGCCGGACCGCACCGTCACGACCCCGGCGCTCCGGGGCCCGCCGCGCGCCGCTCACCTGCCCTGTTTCGTAATGATCATCTCGGTTTGATGGCGGTGGAACTTGAGCCACAGAGGCCGGTTGCACAGGTAGACGTGGGCGCGGAAGCCCGAGCCCGGGACGCCCAGCGCCCCCAGTCCTCCGCAGGAGCCGGCGCTGGCCGCCCCCGGGTACGGCCCGTAGAGCGGAGCCCCCTGGCCGTACTGGTAGGCGCCCGGGCCGCCCCCGCCGCCGCCGCCGCCGCCGCCGCCGCCCGCGCCGCCGCCGCCGCCGCCCGCCGCTCCGGGGCCGAACTGCGCCCTCCCGGGCGGGCACACCGCCGCGGGGAAGCCGCCGGGGGGCAGCATGGAGCCGTAGGGGTAGCGCGCCCCGTTGGGAGTCGGGTACACGGATCCGTGGGGCGCCCCGGCCGCCGCCTGGTACGGGAAGAGCGAGCAGGGCGCGGCCAGCTCGGGGCCCTGCGGCCCGGGGGACTGGAGGTAGTAGCGCTCCGAGCTCAGGCTGTCCATGGAGTAGCGCGCGCTGGCGGCCGCGGCGGCCGCGGCGGCGGCGGCGGCGGCGGCGGCGGCGGCCGCCGAGGGCAGCTCCTCTTCCCCGCAGGGGGAGCCCTTGCGGCCGTCCGGGAGCCCGGGCTTGGCCACGGCCACCGCGCCGGCAAAGGCGTCCCCGGCGTCGGCGTCACTGAGCATGGCCGCGGGGGCCCCCGCGCTGGTGGCGGCGGGCTCCCCACTCCCGGCCTCGCACGAGAGGCTGGCGGAGAACTTCTTGGGCGCCTTGTCCAAGTCCAGCCTCTGAGGCGAGGGGGCCGCGCTGGGAAGGTGGCCCGCGCTCCCGCCGCCGCCGCGCGCGCTCTCCAGAGGGTAGAAGTGCGCGCTGGGCAGGTTCACCGAGCTCACCAAGAGCTGCTCCCCTAACTGCATGCTTTGCAGAGCGCAGACGGCAGCTGGTGGCTTCCTCGGGTCCCGCAGCCTTATTATAAAGGCAGGATGGGGGAGCCAGCGCCCTCTTCCGAGGGGAAGGTAACCTCCCCGAGCTCCCGGGCGGGAGCTGCCCACCTGGGGACTCGCGGGCCGCCGAGGCGCGCACTGGCGCGCTCCGAGCCCAGCGTCCTTTCCTCCAGGAAAGCGCACGGAGTTGGAAAGCAAAAGGTGGAAACTGAGAAGCACTCTCCTTTTCCGTCTCCGTCCTTCTCGCGCCTCTGGGTCTCCACCCTCCTCCCACTCTCTCGCCGGGGAAGAAGGGACTTAGGACTCTGTCCCCATCCACCCACTAGCGCTAGCCTTTCTGCCCTTCTCGCTGCGAAACTGTCGGCCCAGGTGACCACTTGGAAACTTGCAGGCAGGCATTGGCTGCTTTATATATGTGCGGCTAGGGAGGGGCTTCGGGGTCCCACAGCCCCGGGACTCTCCTATTGGCTGAGGGAGGCGACACTAATTCAATTAAGCATTTACTAATTGGATCAAGTCGCCTGCGACTTTCTTTTTCTTTCGCCTGATTTTTTTTTTTTTTTGAGACTGCCCTGCTGTGAGAATCAGTCCTGTATTTACTGGAGTTTAGGGGAACATGGCTTAGGGGCTCCGTAGAGCGTTCCCTTGTGGCCGCCGAAGTCTTCTGAGCGCTCTGAGCGGGGAATGCGGAGGCGGGAGCAGGATTTGGGACCTGGAGGGAGACGGACTGTGCTGGAGGTCTGCTGGGACGCACCGGTCCTCCAGGTGCGGACCTGGGGCGGGTTGGAGAGAAACCCCAGCGATGTCTTTTTCTTGGCTGTCACTTCAGGCAGTTTCCTCCCGGTGCGGGAGGACTCCCAGGCCTTTAACACACAGGAGCCACTTTTTGTTCCCCTTATCCCTTTACTCAATGGCAGGGGTTTAGGGAGAGTAACCTCGCCCTCGGCTTTTGGGATTCAGGGGACGACAGCACACTGCCATTCTTGGGCACCGAGGCCCTGCACTCGTGAATCCACCTCCCTAGTGGGGCGGGATGCTAGCGACGCCCTCGTCCCCACGTCAACACACCTGCTTTTGGAAGGCCGTCACTTTTATCCCAATTCAAAATCCACGCCGCCTCGTTTCCCGGACTCCAGGGTCCTCCCCCCACCCCTTTCCTCTTCAGTTGGGCGACGCCGAGACACAAAGGTTCCCCAAGAGCCGCGGTTAAGATTCCCCCCGATTCTCCGCCAAGCAACACAGAAGGTAGAATAATTAGTGAAACAATCAGCTGGATATTGAATTAAGCCCCTTTGCCCCAGCTGCCTGATTCTCTCTGGCGTTTCCGTAGACAGAAGAGTCCACGAGTGGTAACTTTCTAGTTTATTGTTTTATTATAACCGAAGGGGGGCGGTGGCTGCGGATAAGGCGCAGCCTGAATATTCGCTGCTAATAAGCAATTACAGATGCAGTTTGTAATCGCTCCGGGAGCGCATTTTCCGGCTGAGATGTTGAGACTGCTTCCCCATCCGAACGCGATCACACGGGAAAAGCTTCGCCCACAACAGATGAGGCGACCGCAGAATTTGTGGGGTGCGCACACGCCTGGGTGGAAAGGCTCAAAGCTGTCCAGTCGAGGTTCACGCCGCAGCAGCACCAGGCTCCACACGTCTGGGTTAGAGGGCGGAGTGGTCCTAACGCGCTTAGACGCTCCGGAGCCCCTTTCAGTGTTTCGAGAAGGGGAAAACCCCGAGCGCACTAAGTTTTTCAGGGTCAAGGTACAGCCAGGGGAGAGGGAGCAAGTTCGGACCGGCGGGCGGCGGCCTAGGTCTCGTAGGTCCGGCCCACAGCCGCCCGGGAGCAGATCCCAGGGAAGCTGGCCGGGAGCGCGCTGCGCCCAGCTCTCTGCATTTCGTCCCATCAGTTAAGTGCGGGTTCGGCGTGGCTCTCTCATCTGATCACCCCACCGTCCACTCCCACTTTCCCGGCTTTTCATCTTGACCCAAGGGCATCTCGAAGAGTTGAATTTTGCACGTACTTCGTGCGTTTGAAGACTTCGTGATTTTTAACATGGAGCATCGAGAAGGGAACGCAAAGGCAAGAAAATAGACTGGCTGCGGGGCTCGGGCGACTGGGCGACGTAGCCCGGGGCCAGCAGATACTGGTCGCAGCTCTGGGGTTCCTCCACGTTCGCTTGGATCTGAGCTGTAGGATTTTTGAGGGAAAGAACGGGTGAGATCGGCTCTCGCGTTGTTTGGAGATAGGGTGGCCGAGGGTAGGTGGCGGTTTTGCGCTTTATTCGCAGAGGAAAACGGCCTCGGTGTCTCTGCAACTTGCTTTCGAGGCGGCCGAGGAGGCGCTGCGCGTGGCAAAGTGCCACCGCAGGCAACAGGCTTCGTTCCGACCCACTCTGGCGCAAATAACGCAGGCCAGCTGTCCCTCGCGCCACATCCGAAAGCGTTGGTTTTATTCCAGCCTCAGAGTAAGCTCTGGAAAGCGCGTAGGTTCATTCCGAGTGTCACCTAATGATTGAATATATACACGGTATGTGTAATCTGGATTAGTGTTGATTCCTGGGGCCGGAAATTGCAGTTTCTATCTCCCCGCCTCCCCCCAATATATTTATTTTACCCAAAGTTGATCACATTTTACAGATGGAGAAACAAAGACATTCAAAGAGAATCAAAATTCAGGCGCTACCAAACGGCTTTGGGACCCAAGGTTTCAGAATGACGAAAAATATAGACATCCTTTCTGTTACGTTTATAAATACATATTACACATTATTTTTTAAACATAATGAAAAGCACTCGTCCAAGTACAGATGTTTTTTCCTGACTGCCTAAAAATTAAGCAATCCCATCTCATGGTTCTTCTGCATTAATTAACTAATTACAGTAATAATAATTAGCTAATGATAATAATTATATGGAATATGCTAGTCTAAATGCCTAGAGAGTTACAAATGAACAAATCTGTGGTGTTCTACTTAGAATGGGCTTTTCTTTTGTCAGTTCAAGTTCACTTATAATCAGGAAAAGAGATATGCAAATTATTTTCATGTGCCCCAGCCATATTTTAAAATCCAAGCACTTTTTTCCCCAAAACAGGAACAGAAAAGAAAGCTAAAGCAGTAGCCTCGGAGAACAAGCCAGGCAGCACCCTCCTTAGATTGGTGGCAAATAACAGAAACTTCCAGCCTGTTTGCTGTTTGATTTCAATTACACCCCAAGCTTCATGAAATCCAAATGAGACATTTATTGAAAGGTGCCTGGTTTTATGTGGTTCCACTGACAGTGTACTGGAATACACTGAACAAAAACATCAACACTGGGGAGGAAATGTGGAGACCCCTAGAACCCCAGACCCAAATGCCGACTGGATTAACTCAAATCTTGCACCTTTCAGCCTGGGATGGAGCAAGCGGGACCCTTTGAGTGTTACTCCGAAGCCAAGGCAAGACGGGTAGGGGAGCCTATTAAAGAACTCAGGCTCTATTGTCTGGAGCACTGGTACCAACTTCGTGCTTCCCATCTCAGTAACAAAGAGTTCTTGCCAACTCGCTCAGCTGACCTCTTACCCCTTTCTCTCCCTTAAAGGTAACCACTACCTGGGCATTAATTTGTTTTAAAGCAAAACCAAGACTCGTGTGGCCCTGGCAGGACTATTACAAGTCAAATACACATGCACATGCTTGAATAAATTATAGGGGTGAGTTGTAGATGAGTGTGATGATATATGGCTTACCTCCCTCCCTTATCCCCCATACAACCAAGGGGTCCCCTATAAATGTCCCAATAAATGCTATTATTTTCACCCCCACTAAAAATGTGTTATCCAAACAGTGTCCGTGTTATTCAAACACTTTGTAAATTCTGAGCAGACTTGCTGCCGGTTCTCCTTTTAACCCTAGGAAAACATTCCAACAGGAACGGGTCACCAGCGCTTCGCCAGGACTCTGGGAAATCGTCAATGGGGGTTTTGTGGTGAATTAGTTCTTTTACTATTTATCTATGGCCTTTTCTTTGTTGATGTTGCATTTTATTTCACCATCTCGAGTTCACTCTTTGGCCCTTTGTTCTCCTAGCTGCCACCTCCACTGTGCTTTTTGAAGGGGGAGGGAGCGGTCCTCACCATAAGGGTGTTCATACTCCACCATCTTTCTTTTTTAAATTTTAGAAGAAAATATTCCATAAGATAAAAACATGTTGGCAAGGACGAGTCGTATTAATTCTGCTGACAATAGTAAGATATTTCCACCAACCTGGGTTTCACTTTTCTAAGAATTTGCATTTCCCCATGACACGGAGAGAGACTGATTGCTTCCTTTAAAGAAAGTCTTCAGGTCCTCAAATGTCTGAGGGAAAGAGTCATATTAAATCCACTTTATTTTTTAATTAAAAAGGGACCAATTTACTATCTTAGCTCTCAGTCCACATGTTTAGATTGCTGGGCGCAATTGCAGTTCACTGTTAAAATATGAGGAGGGGGCAGACTCTTGGAATGAAAGTTATTAAACATATCAAAAGTTACTTATTACTAAAAGATAAGTGATCTTTTCTTAAACATCGAATCAACATATATATATGTATATATATTTTTTACAAAAGTACTTTTTAAAACTGCAAATGAATTCTTGGATTTCACTGTTGTTTTATCGTCATCATCCTCACCACTCCCATATGTATGGAAGTACATAGTTTCACATAAATAGCAAGAAAAACTACATGAGCCAAGGCTCCACTTGTCTTCCTTACTTTTTTCAAAGGAACTGGTACTTAGTAGGTGCTTGTCTTCTTAACTGAAAGAAAAGAGTTACCAAATGTAAATGTGAACAGCTAAAATAAGTCGTTTCAGGCATTGTAACTATGACATCAAAGGTGAAAATGCCTTTTTTCTTCTAAAAGAAAAAGAAAACATCAGTCTTCCTACAGGAATGGTTATCTTTATTTGATTTTTTAAGAACTAAAAAGTAATTGTTACACCTTTCGTACCCCAAAGTTCTTATGCTATTTCCATGAGTGTGTCAGAGATGATTCTTCTATAAGAAGGGAATAGAGTCAGGATGGCAGTGCAGCTGCTCACGGGAGCAGCTGTTCCGTAACCAAGGAGAAATGCTATCCTGAACAGAAATCTTGCTCATCCTTAGCACAGTCAGCAAAGTGGAGGAACTGGTGCTCTCAGAAGAAGGCCTCTCTAGGACACAGATTCTGCAGGATGTCTATGGAGGGGCGGGGAGTGGGGGGTGGGGCGAATCCACTCCTGTTGACCAAAGCTTCTGTTTGACCGAGGAAGCTGGGATCTCTCATCCAGGCCCTGAGTAAGAAATGGGGAGACGGGGTGCACCCTGGTGGAGCAGCAGTTAGTTCAGTCACCTCTGAAGGAACAAGCCCTGGGTTAAGTCCCAGGCCTTGCAGGAAGGATCGACCAGTGTAAACAACTAACAATAAAAAAAAGATGCTTCTTCCTCCTCTTTTCCTGCCTGCACCTTTCCTTAAAAAAAAGAAAGAAAGAAATGGGGAAAGGGGAGCTACTCAGCAGAAGGAATTAAGCTCAGAAGACAACCAAGAGTGAGAAGGAAGGAGGAAGAAAGGTCAGTCAAAAGAATAGAGAAGCCAAGTCATTCCTTAAACTGCCATTTCAGGCTAGGAGAAAAGCAGAAAGTTGTATGCAGAAGTGTTTGCATTTGGGACTCTACCTTTCACCAACTTTGTGAGTGCGGGCAGGCGCCTTAACGCTCTGTCCCCAACTTCAGCTTGCAACTAGAGCAGCCCTAATGCCAAGCCTTGGGAACAGCACCTGCACACAGAAAGGTCTAAAGCCTTTGCTATCACACTTACATAGAGTGCAGTTTCCACCGTTCAGATTGGCAACTGGGGATAAATGAGGGTCTCCTCCAGAGATACCCAATCTGAGGGGCGCCGGCGGGAGCAAAAAGGTCAAAGGTAACGGTGAACCCGAGATAGGAAACTGGAGGGATGGAGTGAGTCAGTCAAGACCCGAGAGTCTTCAGTTGTTCTAGGAGCTTCTTTCTATTCCCCAGGAGGGGGTGGGGGAATCCTGGGCCCTCTGCAGCCGCTGGAAGGGCGCACTTCAAAAGAGGCGGCACGGGCGCCCTAACTGCGCGCGCCTTCCGCCCCCTCCGGGCCCGATTAGCATTCTGTTTTCCCCGGGCCTCCCGCCCCCGCCCCCCGCCGGGATTTTGCCGTTCTGGTAGATTACTTGTCAAAGAAAGAAAATAGGGTATTTAGCTCAGGATTTGTTCTCCATCTACTTGGTTAAATGCTCAAAGGCCCAGGAGTTTTGAGTAGTCGGGAGCCGCCGGCAGGGTTCTCGCGCCGGGAGAAAGCGCCCTGAACTGGGAGACCAGAGAAGCCAGCCATCTGGGCCCACTCCCCGAGGGCCTCAGCGGCGACATCTGCAAATTGAGAGGACGGGCAGAGCTCGTTAATAAAGCCTGAAGGGGCCCCCTCCCAGTCCAGGTCCGGCCTAGGGTGCTTAACTCGGCGGGCTCGAGAGGGTCCACGGACCCCCCTCTTTCCACAGATGATGAGGGGTCCACAGAGGAGTCGGCGGGGGGTGGGGTGGGGGCGGGGGGAAGAGGCCGCAGAGAGAAGGTGGCACCATTTCTTCATCCATCTGGGTCTGACTTTCCAAGAAGAGCGTTTACCCTTGAAACCCCAGCCAGAGGAGAGTAATAAAAACAGCAGCAGGGGGTGGAGGGCGGGGGTAGGAGGTTGGCTAGACGATTCTAGGTCAGTCTGTCTTCTAAACCTGGACGGTCTTTAAAAAGCAAATGCTAAGATGTTACCATCATCCCATTTTACAGAAATGCTGTTTGGAAAAAGTAAAGGCTCTGGTCCAAAGGCACACAGTTAAAAATGGTAGCCAGGCCTTCGACTCCGAGTGGTGCAGGGCTCCCAGGGGAGGGGTTGTGTGTGTGTGTGTGTGTGTGTGTGTGTGTGTGTGTGTGTGTGTGTGTGGAGTGGGGGTGGTCGTCTCCTGTGAGCGTCAGGCTGCCGGTAAACGGTGGAAAGGGGAACCTGTACGTCTTCGCCAGGAGAGTGGACGGACTAGGTGATTGTCTGCCGCGGCCTGGCCTCCTAGAATAAGGCTCTTTGGAAGGAGGTGGGCTCCAAAGGGCACCCTAGGCTCCAGTTTTGGGCTTCAGTGGGCCATCCTTGCGGGAAAGCCCTGCCAGGTGGGTGCTCTCTAGGCCTGGGTGGAGCCCTGGGAGATAAAGCCCGATGTTTGCCTCAATGACCACCTCACACAGCTGGGTTCGTTCATCATCCCCACTTGACAGAGCAGAGACAACCGAGACCGGGAGAGGGAAACTTGTCTGGGGGTTTACATTTGTGAGCAGTTGATCTCGACAAACCCCAAACTGGGAGGCGGCCCTTCTCTCTGGAAGTGTGAAACTTTTCATAGAAAATTGGATTCATTTAGAGAGAGGATCCAGGCAGAGGGAGCGGTGGCAACGCCAGTTTTCTTCCCCCAGCCTCAACAGCCCTTTTCTCTTACCCTTCCCAGCGTCTGGTCGCATCGCGCGCCCCTGAAACGCTCTGCAGGGCTGGATTGTGGGGAATGTTGGGGGTCCCTTCTCGCCTCTTGCAGACGCTCGAAATTTGGAGTTGCGCAGGGGAGAAGCAAATCTGCCCTGCTCCCGAGGGGTTGGGGGCGTCGGGGGGTTGCGCCCTTTCTTAGGCGCACTGGCCTCCCGGCTTCCCACGCAGCAGACAAGTCAATTTCTCCGCTTGGGAGCGCAGGTCTGCAGCGCGGCCGACGCCTGCGGCGCGACACACCGCCCCTCCCACCCACGCCCGGGAGAGCTGCGCGAGCGAACGCGGGAAAAAGCAAAAAGATAATTCCTAGCCGGGACTGGAACCCGGCCGGTCCTCAGGAACCTGGGAAGGCGCTTTAGCCGCCGGCATCGCACTCCAACGAGGTGCATCCTTGAAATTGAGCGCCGCATTCTTCTTGATCCATTTTCCCACAGTCACCAGTCGATCTGAGTGAAAAGATACGGGGGGGGGGGTTGTCCCACGGGGGTGGTCTCACATATTCCCTCGGGTCTTCCCTCGGCCTTTTCTGTGCATTCGGTCAGCCTCAAAGGCAGAAGCTAATTTAGATTTCTGACTCCACTAAACAGAGATGCAGCTACATATTTATTATATAATATAGTGTAAAGTTACATGTAATAAATAGAAGAGCTGGTGGAGTAGGGGTCGGGGGCAATCCACATACATCCCAAGGTCTGGGGTTTGCGTCCCGGTCGGAGGGAACAACCAGGATGAACGACTACAACAAAGGGCTGCTTTCTCCTATCTTCCTGCCTCTGCTCACCTTTATTCCTGCCTGGACCCTTCCTTCAAAAATAGACAAATATATTTCACAGAACAATATTATATAGCACCATAATATATATGGCGAGATGTGTGTATGTGTATATGAGACCTTAAAAAACCTCAAGAGCCACCAGATTGCAAAACCTCTCAGGACTCGCATTAATTTCTTTTGCGTGCTTCCCGAGGCTTCTGACGTTGCACCAGCAAGTAAGTACATGCACCTGAATCTCTCCTGCTCTGGCCCCACTCAACTGCACGCTCTTACATCCACGGATACTTTGCTCTGCTCTTACACTGCAAGAAGTTGGGTCCTGCAGAAGTCGTAGTTTTTGCTGGCTCAGCACAGGTGTGTGGGCACAGTCGGCGGGAAACGTTAAAATAAATTGCACTGGTGCTCTCAGGGCTTTCTTTGCAGCTGCGAGCGCCGGCACCCACCCGCACCTCGGTGCCTCTCCACGTCCGCTCACGGCCGCTCGGCGCCCGGCGGCGCGTGGCTGGAGGAGTCGGCCGCGCGTCTCCCGGCGCAGCGCCCCCTGCTCGCGCCTGCGCGGAAACCCGCGGGAGCCTCGCTGCGAGATTTTCCTTCTTTGTGATCCTCTCATTGTTTGTCCCCGGAGGCCGCCTGCAGCGGGTAAACAAGCCCGCGGAAGCTGTCGGGGCTCCGCAGCCTCGCGTGCTGGGGAGTGCTAGCTAGATGGCCCCCAGGCGGATCAAAGCGGAGGAACTGGGGGACTGGCAGCCCCACTACGGTCCCTACGGACCTGGCTGCTGGGGGCGGGGACGAATGGAGCGGAGAGAACCCGGAGTCACGTGGTGTCAGAGGCGCTGGGCGTGCTCCCAGGTCGGAAACGCTCTTTCCGACGCTCCGGCTACTCCAGCAGAGCTTTTCCTTGGAAGTGGCTCTGAGACTCAGCTCCTGCGGCCTGCGGGTTGCTGGGCTGCCCCCTTCTGGTCGCCGCCTCCGACAGGGGACCAACATTTTGGCTTCTAGCTCTATGGATTACTTTCCTGTGAATGGAATGTTACAGTGTGTTCTTGGTGTCTGGCTTCTTTGGTTCCATTTATTTGGGACATTCACGCATGTTGATGTGTGCAATTCATTTGCTGGTTCTCCTTGCTGTGCAATATTCCAGCGTGTGAATACATGCCTTTGCCCTCTACGGTTGGAGACTTGGGGGTTGTTTCCAATTCGGGTCAGTATGGATAGAACATTCTTGAACAAGTCCTTTGGTCCCACACAGGAGTGAGATTGCAGGGTGACAGAGGTCACGTTATTTATTTTGAAACAGAGTTAGTGACGTTTAAAAATCTTGGGCTATTTAAGCATGTAGCACCTTATATTCTTAAGACTTAACTGTAACAAAGTTAGGGGGTACGAAGGGAAGGGGTAGCCAATTTTAAAAGAGGAAAAGATGAAGAGACAGGAAGTCAGAAGCTCTGCTTTGCACATTTGTTGCTCTGTATTCTAGTGTGTAAGCACTAAATGCTATGAATGCTTCCATTTCCCCTACAAATAGTTGAACATCCAGAAGTGTTAGCAATACAGTCAGGTATTAGGAAAACCAAGAATATCAGCGGGAACCCTTTGCTTTTCTTTCATCCTCTACATTTATGACTTTCTAACCATTGCCTGGGTTGAAAATTTCCAGCTGGTGAAGGTAGAGTTACTGATACCAGTCAAATCTCATCTAGATTTTCCATTATTTCTTTTTTCATAATTAAGGGAAGTCTTCCCTCCCTTGCCGCCTTTGATGGTATATACTCTTTGTTAAAAAAAATAAATAAAAATTAAGAAAGGAAAAAACAAACTTATATCCAACTTCTAAATGATAACCACTCTTTGCAGTTTGTGGCTGTAGGGGCGCCGACGGGTGTCTAGATAGTATTCACCGCATCCACTTGTTTTTCCTAAAATAATTCTTATTTTATTCAGGCTTGCGTTCCTCCCCGCACAAGACTCCAGGAAAAGTGATTCCAGCCCCGGAACCGGAAGAGCCTCTTCAGTTGACTTCAGTCCGTACATATTGTTTCCTTGGAGGTTTCTGCTGGTCCAGATTGGATCGATGGTTAGAAGAGAGGTTTTCTTTTCCTTTCATGATCCTGCTTAAATAGAAAAAATGCAGCAAGTAGCCTCATTGCCTTCGGGACATGTTGGGACAACCAGGGGAAGCTCTTTGGGGGAGCCCAGTGCTCAAACAACAGATGAGAGAGAGAGAATCCGGATCCTCCAGGAATTCTTGAGCTGCTGCTGCTGCTGCTGCTGGTTGGCCTTGCCCTGCCTTTGGAGGTAATAGCTTCATATTTAACGTAATTTGAATCAACATCTTAACCTTAAAATTGCATCTCTAGATAGGCTTTCTAATATGACATTATTTTTCTATTATAAACGATATCAAGTAAGCATCATTGCATAAACATCTTTACATGCTTTCAAAAAATCACGAAATTGGTATTTTCTTAGGAGGAATTCCTAGAATTGAAATATATTTGTATACAAATTTAATGCATTTTATGTAATCGTTATTCTTCTACGCCAACTTATACTCCTAATAAGATACAGGAGTGTCTTTTTTCCCTCATTGTTACCGACACCAGCTATTACTAACCTGCTATTACTTCTAATCTTTGTCATTCTGACTGGGGAAACTAGCTCACATTACTATGCATTTTATAAATGGCTAGTGATTTTGTGCATCATATTTAAGATATTAAGATATATATTAAGATGAACTCTTTGTATATATATAAATATATGTATATATATGTGTGTGTGTACTTTGTTGGGTGTTGTAACTATTTCCCCATGCTTTATCACTTATGTTTTGACTAAGTTTGGTTTTTATTCTGCACAGAAAATTTAAATGTATTTCTTGATACCTGTTGAAGTTTATGTGACGCTGCAGAAATCACTTCTACCGGTGATTTCATGTCATAGCATACATTTTTGATATAATTTAAATTAATTAGTAGGGAAAGAGTGGGTAGAAATTCAGCTCTGTGTTCTGATAATTAATCAGTTGTTTAAACACAGTTTTCTGATTAAATTTGATTTGAAGTCTTTGAAATATATATATATAGTTGTCTCTTGGTATCCATAGGGTATTGGTGTCCTGACTTATCAGGATATAAAAATTCACAGATGCCAAAGTCTCCTATGTAAGATGGTGTGTTATTTACACCTAACCTTCCTGGGTCTGGGTGTCAGTTTCCTTCCCCAGGTTAGGAAAGTTCTCAAGTATTGCTTATTCAAATAAGGTTTTGCCCTTTTCTCTTTTTCTTCTCCTCTGGGACCCCTGTGATATGAATGTTGTTCTCTTGATTTTATCCTATAGGTCTCGGGTGCTGTCTTCATTTTTTTAAGTTCTTTTTTCTCTTTGCTATTTGCTTGGGTGCATTCCACTGCCGTATTATTTAACTTGCTGTTTTGATTGGAGATTTCTTTCAGTGTACTGGCGAGCCTCTCTATTGTGTTCTTTATTCGTCTATATGCTCTTTAGCTCTATGAAATCTTTTTGGAACTGCCTCATATTTTCTCGGTCTTTGCTGTAGTTCTCTTTTTTTCATCCATTGTTCTTCTGATTTCAGTGAGCATTATTAAGACTTGCTTAAAATCTTCGGGCATGCCCTGTGGCCTTGTAAATAAAACCTTGAGAACGGGACGTAGTCCACACATATCCCGAAGACTGAGGTTCGAGATCTGGGGCTGGGGGGCATAACCAGGATGAGCAGCTAAATAAAATGAAGTGCTTCCACCTCCTCCCTCTCCCTGCCTCCCTGCTTGCCTTCTTTCTCATCTACACCTTTCCTTAAAATAAGTACATAAAAATCTTCAGATAGTTTGCTTTATTTTGTTGCGTTCATATCTTTCCCTGGGATTTTGTTTTGGTCCCTCACTCGATATATCTTTCTGTCTCTTCATTTTGCTTGATACTCAGTATTTATTTCATGGGTTAGGCTAACCAGCTTTCCTCCTCTGCCCTCAGGTACTGGCCTTGTGTTAGCACACTGGGTGATAGAGATTAGACCCAGAGAGCTGGCCTGGGATCCTGGGCCTTTCTCTGATTTCCTGCAGCCTCTGCACCAGGCGGCACTGTGTCGAGGCTGGGAGCCCAGTCTGCAGGGTTGGCGTCAGAGCAGGCAGTACCGAAGTCACCTCTGAGCTTTCCAGTGGTGTTGCGCTGCGAGTGTTGCCTCAGCTACAGTCTAGCTGGGACCTTAACTTGTTCTTCAAGCAACTTTTTCTTCTAGAGTTACAGTGAGGAATAGACAGGTGCCAGGAGAGCAGCCCAGGAGGTGCGGATCAGGCCACAGGTGGGCCACACTCCCAATAAGAGGCCACGGGCGGCTCCTGAGGGCCCCGGGAACTAGTTGCAGCTGGGCAGCAGCTCCGGTGGGATTCTTTCTAGCAACAAGCCTGGAGCCCAGGGGATGGGCGTTCTAGCTGCTTTAGGATGCAAGAGGCAGGCAGATATGTAAACTGTTTAGCTGTAGCCCCAGGCGAGTGCTGATCTGCTGGTTCAATGGAGTTTCTCTAGTGATCCTCCCTGGAAGAGAAGCCACAGCCTCCTTGTACAGAAGCACTTAGACGCCTGGGCAGTGACTGCAGACCTGTCTTCCTCTTGTCATCCAGTGATCCTTCCAGGGAAGCTGGGAGGACCAGAACCCTGAGGACTGTCACAGCAAAATCTGTAGCCATGAGAACACAAGAACAAACTGTACCGTTTGGCTCCACAGGTGTGCTGAGGGCAGAAGGTGGGGCCTCTCACTCCCGGCTCTTGTGTGCGGTACTGCGGTCACCTGGGCCGGTGCTGCACAGACAGACAAGCACCTGGAGAGGGTGCCCAGCAGCATCTCCGCGCATGGGAGTCTGTCCTTCTTGCTGCTTCTCCCTGATGAAGTCCTGTGTTCAGCAGATGCAAGTTCTACAGTTTGGTCTCTGCATATTTCATCTCTTGGCCGTGTTCGCCAGCAATTGCTCTTTGCTCCCTAGACTCCTGTTCTCCAAAGAAAAACCCCGCTTTCTTCCACACCAGAATGTGTGTCAGTTTCCAGGTATGGGGACATCCAGATGGAGACAAGCCTTTCGCCCTGGGAAGAGGCTCTGTATCACCCATCCCTGACAGACTTTAAGGTGTCTGTACCAGTACCAACTAGCAGTTGCCATACTGTAAAACACCCAAACGTCTCAAAATCCAGGAACATTTTGCCTCGAGCTAAGAAAGCACATCTGCAGGCTGAAAATGGACTAGATGACACCTGACTGAGCATCTGACATACACTCTCTCTCCTGAACCAAAATCCAGCCCCTAGGTGGTTCATTCTGAGCAAAAATAAGTGAGAGATAAGGTGGAGAAATGTTAAAATACCTTCTTCCCTTTCTTTGCCCCTTCTCTTCCTTTATTATCCTTTTCCTTTTCTTTCTTCAGTGAGACTAAAGTAAATGTTAGCAGCAACAAATTATACTTGGATCAAAAGGGCTTTCAAAATAAAGAGAAAACTTTTAGTAAAGTAGCAAATAAGTAAGGGGATTTCTTTTTTTTTTTTTCTCTTACAGGAAAGGTGCAGGCAGGAATGAAGGCAAGTAGGTAGGCAGGAAGGAAGAGAGGGAAGAAGAAGCATTTTATTTCAGTTTTATTTAGTTGTTCACACTGGTGGTTCCCCCGAACTCGGGACTTGAACACAGGGGTTTGTGGCTTGCTCCTTTGGACGGAATTGACTGAGCCACTACTCCACCAGGGCACGCTTAAGTAAGGGGTTCCTAAGGCTGCCTCCAGGTACTGTCATGTGTTGATCAGTGAGGGCGATATGCTCTGAGAAATGCATTATTAGGCAATTTCATTATCGTGCAAACATCATAGATTATTATTATGTGAATCTTGGTGGTATAGCCTACTCATATCTAGGCTGTATGATTTGTATTGGGACTGAAGTCTGTATATGTGGTCCCACATTGACTGACACATCAGTAAGTGATGTAATGACTGTATGAGATTCACCTTGGACAGCAGCTTTTTCTAAGATCACACCATTTTAACAAATACCCACGTTTAACACACATTTATGAAGGACTTAGAAGGTGCCAGGCTCTGTGCTAGCCCTGAGGAGACTAAGATTAATAAGGTCAGAGTCATGTCTTTAAGGGTTGTGAAATCTATTGATTCTCTAATACTGTTACTCTTGTTATTAAGAGGGCTGACAAAGGTTACTGGCAGCACAAAACCAGCCACCTGATGGCAACAAGAAAATCGATACGCTTTAATATTAAATATATTCACTTTCAGGATGTTACCTAGAAGGAGTGAATATCTTCACAAAACAAAAGAATGATTGCTTGTGACTTTAGTGTGACTGACTTATGCCGTCCTAGCTTTTAAAGATCTAGTGGTCCTAGCTTTTAAAGATCTAGTGTTATCATTGTTGACTATAACAATTAAACTTGTTACTTTCACAGTAGTGAGTGCCCCTTTCATCTCTTTAACTATACTCGTAAATTTGGAAGTAGCACTGTTGTGTTGATGGTGTCTTTGGCTAGGAAGGATAACAGTATACTTTGAATGAACTTTCTGTATTCAGGAGTTCCTCTGTACACATGAATAAAAAATGAACTGCGATCTTTGTAGGAAAGAGGATATATGCCAGGTTTATGAAAATGGTACAATTCCCCTCAGGTTTCCCCTTGCTGAACATGAGGCAAGTAGCCAATTATTTTTCTGTTGAAAATTCTCAGATATTGTAGAGAGTGTGACAGAAGAATGAAGCCATTTCTTCATTAAGAATAGTTATTTAAACTTCTGCTTCTCTCTAAAAAATGTGATGGCACAGGACATAAGAATGAGTTACAGATATTTACTCGGTTTTCATTCCTACCATCACATATGTTATGGGTAAAAATATAGTGATTTGATGATAGAAACTTAAACTAATATCTATTTTTAAAGCTATGGAATAGAGTATTTCAACATTTGAAAGAACTTTTAGAAAAGTTGTGCATGAAGAAAAGCTCAAATTTCTTTTTAACCTCCAAAATAGTTGAAATGTCAAGATCATATATTTTGACCTTAGAAAAAAACTTTATAAATTTAAAACTCTAGACACTTTGGAATTTATAAAAACTAACCACTCTTTTATAAGGTTATTAGGACTAAAAGGGAAATCAAGAACAGAATTAACTTATTTTTTTTAAAGAAAAATGAACAGCAAATGATAAATCCAGTGGGATGAAGCCAAAACTATAACCATTTGAAATCTTTGCATTTCTACCTCAATTTCAGAATTTGCTTGTCAAATTACTATGAAGCTGTATCTTTTAATGATTTTTGTTTTTAAGAGTGGAAGGTAGGCAGGCAGAAAGGAAGAGAGAAGAAATAAGCACTTTCTAGTTATATGTTTCATTTGGTTTTCCACCCTGTTTTGGACTTGTGAACCTTGGTCCTGGGGCTTTATTTGGCCTACACACCAGCATCTCAGTTACCTGAGACACAAGGGTGTGCTCTAAGTGAGTTTCAATATACAATGAAAAAGGAGATAAATGAGCCAAACATTTAAAGTAATATTTTAGAAAAAGAACGATAATGTATGATGTCTATCTCCATTTTCTTTTTATAATTTCTTCAGTTCATTGTTGCTTTCTCTGTTTGATTGAAAAGAAGCCTTGGTGTACCCCCTTAACAGCCCCCTGCCAAATGGCTCAGGTGTTAATCTCATATCAGGGGAGTAGTCCACATGCAGCCCAAAGACCCACGTTCAAGACCCAGGGTGGGAAAGAACAACTAAAATAAATCAGATGCTTCTTCTTCTTCTTCGTCTTCTTCTCCCCCT